>NCVS01001814.1:0-31463 GCA_003055095.1 Goniozus legneri | reverse complement strand
CTCCTCCTTCTTTTTTCTCATTCCCGAAACGCTTTCGAGAGAGACAACTCTCGACGATAATTCAAGATTATGGATGCGTCGTTAGAACGAATCCGCGTTCTTAGCTTCCGACGTTTTAGCAAAATGCATTTTCCCTTCTTTTTTTATTATTTCATTGAGTGGCCCTTCCGCCGTTTATTCGACACTTTCGAAGATCGAGCGAGAAGACAAAGAGAACATTAATATAAAACATTACGATGCCAAGATGAGATGAATATTGAGGTAATAAAAGGGAGGAGAGAACAGTTAGAGAGCTCCGGCTCTCGGTATTTGTTTTCAAACAAGATACCTCTTCATCTTAATGTACGTAGGTACTATACTCGCGAAATATGTTCACGAAAATGTCGAATCTACACGTAAAACTTGTTTACTTACTTTGCTCGAAAAATCCACCGTGAAATATCGCTCGGTATCCTCAACGGGCAGAAGCCGATTCGTCTCGCCGGCTCTTAAAAGCTCTCGATTTCAATGACAGTCGTTCGGGCAAGAATGATACTCGAGACATAGCAGAATCCACTCGAGTAGCGAATCCGATATCCAAGTCATCGCACCGGTCGAGTGGGGCTATTCGGTTCCTGCAATGTGAATGAATTTGGCTGAAATTCTCGACAGTCACGAGGAATCCTCTTGGGGAATAATTTTCCGAAAAATAGGAGAGGCTTAATGGAGTCCTCAAAGAGGCTGGTCGCTTTAATGAAGTAGCTACCGCGATGACTCGGCGAGGAACGATTTCATTCAAAGTCACGAACAACACGCATCCGACGTTATTCGCAGAGAAACGGATAGTGTGCCACGAAGAATTATGAATTTTCTGGTGATTTACGAGGAGCGCCGAACGAGCGCCGGGCACGGTGGCACGCGTTAGCATAATCCGCCTATCGTCGAGTACAATATGTTTGCGCCTGAATGTCACCGACGGATTCGGCTCGAGTGCACGCCGAGTGTGTAAATTCGTGAAATCGAATATACGACACAATACCGGCTATTTTTGGCGCCGATACATCGAGGAAAATGGGGCAGGTTCTTTTATGGAACAGGGTGAGAAATCAGAATTTTCCATTGTCGTCGAGCTATTTGATCTCATAATAGAGTTTCGATGCTACGATAAAATCGTGAAGACGTTAAAAATTTAATAATCTCCGAAAACTCTTCTCGGTTGGACAGAGATCGCGAGAGAAAAAAGGAAAAAAGCCGCGTTATGGTCATTGTAAAGCGTGTGAATGTTTTCCCTTCGGTAAATTCGCCAGGACGGCCATAAATAATACGAGCACACAGAATTCGGATCATTTTGTGGATCACTTCGATATACTCGGGTTAGAAGAAAAAAAATGAGAAAAAGAGGGAGACACACCCCCCGTAGTTCTTCCGCAACGACCTAACTCGGGCGTATAACGTCATCGTAAATGTCAATAATGGTGGCTCAGTCGAGTGAACAGATTATATGCTCTGATTCTCTCGTTCGAAAATAAGCTCCACCAATATACTTTTGGGTACTATAAAACAAGTTTCTAACTCGAAACAATAAAATTCAAGAAAACTAGAACATTTTATATTAAATACTAGTATTCAAATATATCAAGGAATTTATTCCATAGCAAAACTGTCGAAATGGGTATGAAAACGATTCTGGGGCGATATTTTTATTTGACAAGGCCGTTCGCGAAAATATATCCGACATAATGCACCACGCGGCGAGATTATTTCGCGATTTATCACTGGCCTCGCGGTTGAATGCGAGAGGGCGGTCTATTAGGTATTACCGAGGCGAGGGATGGAGCGCGGGGGTGGATGTCGGGCCAAGATGGCGCTCGACGCGCAGGCCGAACAATCGTTTCACGGTGCCGATGACAAATGACCGTTCGGTCGGCCGCGTTTCTGACTTACGGCCGTTTTCTTTTGTGCGCTCGCCCGTTGTCGATATAACCGGCTTCCCTGTGTATAATGTATACGTAGCTACCGAATTTCCACACGACGCACGTCCTGGTGGACGCCTGAAGTGGTCTTCAGGTGTTTCCCTATGAAATTTATTACCGAACGACACACCCGGTATTGTGCCTCTTATCTCCCGCGGGATTTTCGAAGAAATATTTGAAAAAACTTTACAGACGTCAATTCACACCGAGGATAAAATTGGTTTGATTCGTTGGATGCCCACTTGCCGATTATCGAAACAATTCTGTAATATCGAGTATGTTTTATTCTATTCTGTAGGGTAATATTGTCCATTTTTTTATTCTATTCTCTTATCCGAAAGAACATCGACCCGAACCTCGATCGAACGAAATTTGGGTGCTCGTTGGAACTCTAATAAAATTTAGAAGCAAAAATTATACTCTCAAATGGACGGGAATGACCGAAATTGGTATTTTTATTGTCGATGACAAAAGTCGAGCCGTATTGAAATTTCGTAATGGCATTTAGTTCGGCATTAACGAGGGACGAATTCGATTAACGTCGGATTTATCGTGGAATCGTAATTTCCACTGTGCCGGTAAAACATTATCGCGCTTGACCCCGGACGGGCGAGGATGCTCGGTGGGGGAGAGGAGGAGTTCGTCGCACATCGGAATTTCCGATTCGGCTCGACGCTATATAATACTCGGGGCCGGCCGGGAAATTACCGATGTAAGCCGCCTTGTTAATTATCCCGTATACGCGGGCATAATAACCAAGGAGGCCAACGGGCGCGCGCGCGCGTTCGCACACGTGGACACGTTTCGCTCGATTGTTATATATATAACGTACAAGGTGTCTCGTTTCAATCGATTCGCTCGAATATTTCCGAAGATTTGTGCTAACGTTAAAAACGAACCGATTAATGTATTAGCGGACGAGTAAGCGCCATTTTGCTTTCATCCGGTCGGAATTATCGCTTTCGGAAATTTGACAATCCGAGGACGTCTAAGTGGATTGATCGAAATTGGACACCTTATATGTAAACCAATGAGGGGCGTATTTCCGTCGATTGTCGTGCGATGCCGCGATTATACTGAATCGATTAGAAACTAGGGTGTATAATTTAAAATAATTGGAATACAATCACTTAACTGCTGAAGGTCCTATTTGGGGTCACTACTTCGACCGGCCACGGGGGCAGGCATTGACATTCGAGTTTGCTCGTCTTTTATATGCGTCAATCGTGAGAAGGACGCATCCACGTATTTAAAAATCATTGAATATTCCACTTGAGAATCGAAGTCACGTGACATCCCTCATTTTTTCTTTTACAAGGAAAACATGTTTTGATTTTCCTTTTTCTCTTTGCGTATTCACGTTTCGAGATTAGAAAACATAACCAATTCGAACGTTCTATCGTACGAGCACGAGCGATCGGCTTTAGAACGCAATTCGACCGTCAAAAGGAAAATAAAACACGGGGAAAGAGCGCTTTCGGATTCTTCGCATGTATTCGACTCGCAATCGAATCTCACGGAGCACCATTTTCAGTCCCCCACTAGGATACCGAAACGGCCAATTAAACCCGGTCACCATCGTGCCGTGCTCGTTGGTAACTCGCCACGAGCAACACGAGGTATTAATCCGAGATAGATAGCAACGTGAGAGAGCGCGCGAGAGTCGAGGTGCTATATTGCGCCGTTTCGACCCTCGCGATCGTGAGACGCGATGAGTCTAGCAAGAATACGAGAGGCACTGCTCATTTTCGAGAGTGTCTTTTTTAGCAGCTAGTGTCGACTCGAGTCTTTAGCAGCTTGTAATAGGCCAATACCGAGAATAGAATAGCATAAGAGTCGTGCACGATCGCTTTAAACGCCTGTAAACTAGTCAAAATGTCAAAACGAGTAACAATGTTAAAAGTTTGACACGCATTGTACATAACCTCGAGGCTTGGACAGTTTTGCATCGGGTGTCCAGAGAAAGCCCGCGAAAGCGAGCCAGGTGCAAAGTTGGTTCCACACTTTGGTTCTTCGAAGGGAACGGATAAGGAGAGCCAAGAGAAGTTGAGAAATGAAAGAGGCATATAGGAAAGAAAAAAAGGTTAGGGTTAGGCAGAAACAAAAGAGGTCTGGTCTTATGGTGGCGGAGGTATACTGATTCTCGGGCTCGCTACGCCGGGGTACAACTTTCTTGGAACACAATCGCATATAATACATATGCAGTAGCCCGTGGCAAGGGAGAGGGAGAGGGAGGGAGGAAAGAGAGCGGAGACTGCTGCTCCGAAGGCAACTGGCGAACGAATGTCCCGCGGAACAGAATGGACATCGGTGCCGGACATCGGGGGATTGAGCAACATGGCCGCCTATAAGTCCCAGTTGAGAGACCCACGAGGCTCGATAATTGAAGGATCCTCTTCTCTACGATCCTTCGGCTTTTTATCACTCGAAAATATCGTCCCTCTCGGTTATTTTTCTACCGGCTGCTCGTCTACTCGGTCCCTATCGTGTCTCTTACATACGAGGGAACCTGTTGTTACAAATTTTTTCTTCGCCAATTCACGTCTTCATACACTTATGAGTTTTCTCGTTGAAAAATACCGTGGAGAAAACTAATCGTTCTTCCATATTTTTGATCGAATTTAATACATATATGTTACTGTTGAAATCAACAAGGACGATCGTCAAGGAATTTTATTAATAAATTTTCTCAAAAATCCAATACCTACTCTCAACTGTATGCGTTTGTACATGATTGAAGTTACCGCTCGATTACAAAT
This sequence comes from Goniozus legneri, assembly GCA_003055095.1. Lineage (NCBI taxonomy): Eukaryota > Metazoa > Arthropoda > Insecta > Hymenoptera > Bethylidae > Goniozus > Goniozus legneri. The sequence goes on along the minus strand of NCVS01001814.1, from coordinate 26,752 downwards.
TTCTCTTCCGCGAACAAGCAACTTCACCCTCGTGATTTTCAATGATACGCTTCGCACCTCGGGTTCAATCGACCGTCTTCGAGCCATCAGCGATCACGTCCGATCTTCCGACGATCGCTTAGTCACCGATCGTGATTTCGGATAAGCCGTTCCCTGATATTCCGTAACGCACGCGCTCGAGTCGCCCGAGTGTACGTATATACGCGCGACGCGTGCGAGGGCTGTCGTCGTTCGCCATATCGGTTATCTCACGAGTTATCGTCGGATATACAATAACGGCCAAAAGTCCTTCCCCTCTTCTCCGTCGCGTGTAATAATGGCCCGTTAAAGACAGCAGCTTTCTCTCCCTTATACAGGAAGTAAAAGTATCATGGCGCCTTTGTGCGTTATAACAAAAAAAAAAAAAACTCTGAAAATCGATAACAAAAATACACTATCGTTAAAAAAAAAATCGAAGAATTTGATTGTTTAGTTTATCTCCTATCGGATGCAATGATTGTTTTTAATATGTACCTAGCTCGTGAAATTGTATGCATTGTTATTTTTGACGCTCGGTTATGAAAAATGATGACAAAAGGTAGCGAGAATATAATTCTGTTTGCATTCTCATAGGAGCGTGGCGTACACATGCGAGGAAAGGTCAACCGCTAGCGTGAGAGGGGTCGCTTATTGCAGAAAGGGGATGGGTGACTCGATGTCATACGATCGTGTTTGCCGAAGGGATTTCGGTGTTATGCAGCATGGGGTAAAAATAATTAAAAGCGTTTATCTCGAGTAATCTCATTAGAGGAGGGATATCACGTGCGGAATCAGCTGTATATATACGTATCGACTTACAGCGTGGCCCGTTCTGATGTAGCTCAATCTGACATCGACGAGATGAATTTATTCAATTTCGTATATAGGAGAGTAACAAATTCGTGTTGAAATGAAATATACTTCCGGAGAATAAAAAAAAAATATCGCGAATTCTCAGCAATTGGTATTCAAACTTCATCTCTTTCCCGTCTTTTTCGTACGGCTTTGCGTTACACCTCCGCGCACGTGTAAAATCCGAGAATAGTGCTTTACGAGGGCCTATCGCCGGTGGAAACGCGAGCGGCAGCGATTAAGAGCTAATTGGATAGTTTCCGAGCCGCGGGTAACCAAAGTTTCGTACACGCGTGAACGTTTAACGAACCAGTCGTAAGTATCGAGAGAACGCGAGCAAGAGGGATCGCGAGCGAATAAAAAAGAGACGGCCGTGAAGGGAGAAAAAAGATTTCGTTTCCGAAAGTAGCGACAAAGGGGGTGGTGTGAGGAAGAGTGGCGAACTCGGGGTCAGTCCTGCAAATACAAATTTAACTACTCCTCTCTCTCTCTTTCTCGAGTTTTACGAGCGCGAGACATAGTGGGACTCGAGTCGTTGCCACTCGAAACGCGTATTAACGGCGTGCGAAGCGACAAAGTTGCGCTTGCAGAAATTCCCTCGTATTTAGTCCCGAGAAAGCTTCGCGAGAGCCGTTTAACGATGGCAAAACAACGCTCCCTCGTGATCTATGTGCAACGTGTTTGACATTCGGACGGAGAAATTGCCAAACGGATGCCACAAGAACAAACTCGGGGATACTTCTCTATTAAGGTGGTTCTTTTACGACGCAGTAGATCAAAATAAGATCTATGAGAGCGCTGTCTCGCATATGAAATTTGATGTTAGGAGAATCGATCGTTAAGACACATTTTTTTACTACTATTATTTGGCCTGTACTTGTGTCTAAATAACTCTTCCGATTTGTTTAAATCTTAAAAGATATCGAGCGTGCACAATTCGTTTGTGAACAAGACGTCATGTCTTTAAATGATTTTGAAATTTGGTATAGACGTACGGAGTAACAATCTCTTTGACAAATCTAAATTGAGATTATTCTCGAGTAAACGATCTTGTGAAAGAACCTCGAGCACCTATCCCGAAAGAGATCGGCGAGTGGTCTCCGCTGTCTCGCTCTACGATGGATACAATCTTTACCCTCTCTTTTTAATTTATGACACTCGTATGAGGCGTAACAAAATTCACGTCGTGCCGTAGTTAACGCCGAGTGATCGACTATCGAGCCCGCTTGTTAGCAATGAAACAGAATTTATATCGCGGTATCCCGAGCGCGTATACCCGTCGACTCCGGGGAACGAGACTTTCACTCGACTTTGTTGCTCCGGTAATAACCGGACCCCCGCCTATTATTTTAAATCGAATGATTATTCTTCCCCTTCCTGTTTTACACGCGAGGCCGTGCAGTCAACAAATTCACGATTGGCTCGTTAGAGGCAACCGTGAGTTTCGTAACGACAAGCTTCATAACCGCGAGAGTAACTCGCGAGATTCTCTCGAAACCAAGTGCAATGTGCGACAATGGATCGAAGCCCCGCATAATAATGTAAATGTACTATTTATATACATTCGGGAAAAGCTCGTGGATAAACGCGGTTTTCGGTTAATGGGACCTCCCGCGAGCTTCGCCGTCTAATACCGGTGGCGATTAAACGCCGACAGGATATTAAACTACGGTTCTATAGACGCGTTTTGACAATGATAAAGCAATAAAGCAAAATCGTAAAGTTCTCTTATCTATATTGTGCCGAGTCGACGAGTGTCGGAGTAGCGAGAAACTTTTATCGGACCGTTTTAATTTTGTTTACTCGTAGAGTGAATATTGTCCTCAAATTTGGTTACGCATTTAGAGAAGACAATAATAAAATCTACCCTTTTTTTATAGAAAAATAGTTATAGAAAATAGTAAAATTGATACCAATAAAATAATCGAAAATATTTTTAATTCTATACCACTGAGAAGTGGCTCTTGTTCACTATGCACAAAAATTCATCCCTGCACACAGAAATCATTCGCTATAATCATTGAAATGATTAATTTTTTTGCGTTTGTTTTTCTGAACGAAGAAGATTTTGACAGCAAAGAATTCTTAACTATTCCCCTTAGTGCTTTCAACTAGATAATGTGATTTAGCTCAATCTCGCTGTGAGTAATAAGTCGATGTTACTAAATTGCTGTTCTGTAATTGGCATAACATTTCTGTTACCCCAAATACTGTTCCCCACAAACATATGTCTGTTATACGAAAATCGGAGCACATTTTCGAGAGAACGACAAAAGAGAGGAAGGAAAGAAACGGTCACCTATGGGTTCCTTCGGTCTCGCACGAGCGGTACCACTGAAATCCGAGATGGCAGATCTAATGGCGCCGCTCGACGAGTCAACACGTACGAGAAAGAGTCGAGCGGTATCCGCTCTCGATGCAATATAGACGAGAAAAAAAATAACGAACGTCAACGAGAGAGGGGTAGCAACGAGTGTCGTGTTTTGGGTATTAGCTAACGCGCGTGTCATCGCTGAAACCGAGCTCCACACCGGAACTCGAGTGTTCTTCGATGCGAGATTTCGTATGGTTTTCGAGCCACTCAGCACCGAATATAATTATCTCTCGAGTGTCAAGCTCCATTTTCTCTCTCACGATCTACCCGCAATGTGCTCGATCGAAAAGTTGTACTCGATATTTTTTGCACTCGGTGCTCTTTTCCACATTTTTCATTTTCACAATAACAACACGGCAGTCGAGAAACGCAATAACGCGGGCACACCGACTGCGCCTAACGTATATTTCTCTCGTTTCATTTCTCTCAATTTGCATTTTCATTTCTCAACTAGAATAAAAAAAAAGAAGAAAGTCGTACGTAGAGTTGTATAAAAGGAAGAAGAAAAAAGAGTCGCGTGAATTTCGCCTCCTCGCGGAAATTGCTCGATACGAGGCCGATTCGAATATACGGCGCTGGCTAAAATCGTGATTCACTTCTCTCGCGTTTACACTCGGAATTTATATTTCCCGTCGACTTTTATTTCTCATGGTTAAATAAGAAAGAGGGTGGAATAAAACTGAGAACGTCGCGCGCGTTTCGCGAATATCGGGTTGAAAATTTTCAGCCTGGGAACGTATAACTGACCGTCATTACGCAAGACGAACGAGCTCGAGAGAACGAGCGTAGGTACGCAATACGAGCGATATATAGGCGCGCTGTCGAGATTGAAAGAGTCGTGGGGGATCAGGAAGTTGTAGCGTAACATCGCAAATTCACGGCAAAGCGGCAATCGAAACGACAAGCTAATGGAAGGAAATTCGCTAAACCAATCTAATTGTCGTAAATTGTCTTCTCGGGCAATTTTATGCAAACGGACATTGAAATGGACGTGGAAGATTTTTTCCTGTCTAACGTTGATAATTGAAATAATTCTCAACATAAAAATAGTTATTAGTAGTGAATATGTTTGGCCTCAAATAGCCGATATACGCTATTCGAATCGACTAAAAATTTCAGACCCCTATCAGTGGGTAATTTGGGTCGAATCTAGCAAAATTTTCAACCGTGTACGATAAATGGTCGAGTTGAATCGATCGTTTGGAATTTCCTCGCGAAACGTCCCGTACGTGGAACTCGAGTTCCGCTTTTTTTCGTATTTTATTCCAGCGCGCGTCGCGAGCATTTTTCTGGGAACGACGGCACACGGAGATCTATTTTGGTCCGCGAGCACGACGGGTAAACGTTAAACGGCGCGCGATGACAGACGAGACGTGTAGTAGAGACGCCGTCTGAGGGACCGCGGCGTACAAATTTAAAAGAACGCTCGAGGTACTATTAACTCCTCCGAGTGTCACACGCAAATTCGTCCTAGGATTTTTAATGGAGTTGTTGTTGTTCGAAGGTTGAAAATAAAAAGCGGCCCACCTCAAACGAATAGCTCCCGCGTTATCTCTAAGCGCGACTCGTTCGCAGCTCGGATCGAGCTTCTCAATTTCGTTCGAAAACAATCGACTGTTTTCCGTAGTTAGAAATTCTAGGAACGAGATAAAAAATTAGCCGCTATTTGTTTAACGACCTCCTTAGACGCGAAAAATACGAATGGAGTCGATAATTGAAAAAAAAACTTGGCCGCTGCTCACGCGAGAGTATAGTATATATGCTTCTGGAGGAACAATGGATTCGCGATCGTCTTGTACATCTCGTATAATTGGAAAGTTCCACGCGAGAGATGTATCCACACGGGCTATAGTTCTTACGCGCGTCTCGTGGCATTTTAGCCGGTCTTCGTCACGGTGTATCATCGGTGGAAGCAAGGTGAGACGCACCAAGATGAGCGCGGGTACGCCGGACTAATTGGCCGATAAATCAACCTCTGCGGCTTTACCTACTACGACGAAGCCACGATGCGCGCCGGAACCCTCGCCTCTCTCGTAGCTCACGGCCTCCTGGACGCTAACGGCCACGGGACTGCATTTCTCGATCGGACGACCTGAATTTCCGTCCTATACCTAACGTACGACGAATATTTTCGCGTCATACGAATATTTACTCTCTTAAATAGTCGAGAAGCGATTATTTACATTCGATTAAAGAATTATTAATTTAATATTCTTCAATTACAAGATAAGCCTACAGTCGAGGATGTTTTATTTCTGCTTAGTGCATAATTTGAGTCGATGTTAAGCACTTGTTGACCCGTTCTTATCATTTATTTTGTAACATAAAATTGGGTATCGAAATAAATTACGTAAAACTGCTGTAATTTTCGAACGTGTCATTTCCCCTACTGCTAACTTCTGAGAATAATTTTATGAAAATAATAACCGCGTGAAAAGTTGGAGAAGGCTAAAAATAAAGACGCTTAACGTTAGGCAGAGTGGAAAGGAACACCGATACTATCTGCTACCGTAAATACGCGACAAATATTTGACGGTGATAAAAGGAAGGCAAGAAAGGCCTCTACTATTCAACTGTCCGCGCAGAAATTGGACCGGAATGAACGAGGAAGGACTGGAGCAAAAAAACGAAAGAGAGAGAGAGAGAGAGAGAGAGAGAGAGAGAGAGATGTTCCCTTTTGGAACCGGGTGCCGATGGTGCATTAATTTACGTCATTATCAACTCAAACACGGTCGCGCGTATATTCGCGCGTTTTATGCGCCAATCAGGACATACGCTCGTTTTTTTCTCTCTGCGCAATCATCGAGGAAGATCACCTCGCTCGATATAGCCTCTCGCGAGTTGTAAACTGCGAGGCTCTCACGAGAGGGAAACCAATTTGTATTTTCGTCGAAAATACCGGCTCGAAACGATAAAAAAAAACATATGCGTATATTTTTCTCGGACGGAGAGACGTTTTTCGAGTTGCGCGAAACGCGATAATTGATTTCGGTAATCTCCGTCCGGCTATTTTATTATTGATAGGCCGTTATCGAGTTCATAAAAATGCGCGGGAATGGAGGTTTTAGGAGTATAGCGAAAACAGGTTTCCGTACGTATTTCGGAAGGCAGATGTCGAGCCGCGACACGGTTCAGCCTGGTGAATATATACATACGCGGATAGTATTGGCGCGCGCTCACTAATCGCATCGGGAGAGCTTGTTGGAATTAATTGGTCCGGCCAATTAACGCGCTCGGCCTGAAACGAGAGACTCCCCCCCTCCCCTCTCGCCCGCTCTCTCTCTCTCTCTCTCTCTCTCTCGCCACTATCTCCCTGCGAGATGAGAGACGCCACGGGATAACTCGCCCTTGCACTCAAGCCTTGCACGCTCAAGAAGTTGAAAATGTTTTATTAAATTCAAACAAATCTTCGAGTTGCTATCGATAGCACAATTTTTGCTTCGAGATTTATTTCGATACCCATATCGTTTAATATAACGAAAATTAGTAAATTCATTTTCTATCTTATTTTATTGCGAATATCTTTGATGAAACGATATAGGAACAGTCCATCAAAAAACACAACGCTTTCGGTTGCGCATGGAGTAAAACGTTATACGTTCATATCCGATAAACTCGGGCGACATATTGTTTCGTGTACATCGGTCCCGGTCTCGATTTGGCGAAACGAAGGATAGAGAGAGGTGGGGGTCTGAAATTCAAATTGAATTTCCGAGACAATGGCGAAATTACGATGTAATCTTTTGACAATGGCGGACTCTCGGCAATGTTCACTTGTTAGCACGTTACGTGCACCATAAACTCACGTTGTACCATCAGCCCCGCTCGCGTCTTATAATATATGTGTGTGAGTATACGCTGGCTTATTTATTGGAGTTTCACGCCGCGCGTGACGCCCGATCGGCGATAACCAACGGTCGCTGCTAATGCCCCACCGATACGCACAGCATCCCGCTTTTACGGGCTACCGTATCCGCGTTAAATTACAACTCGAGAATAACACCGTCGTCAAAAAGAATTCGTGCGTCGTTTTCGTACGAACAACGGAGAAGTCTTGCTTTTTTAAGAGTCCGCAAAAACGTATTAGCGATGCAAAAATTCTATAAGACTCTCCTATTGCGATCTATTTAAAGATGACATTTCTCTGGCAGTAATAACTAACGAGAGTTTTAGTATGCTACTCATTTAAATAAGATTATAACGATATGGGCTGATAATTAACTCTTTAGAGTCCCACAATGTTCGGATCGTACAACAAGCACTCGAAGCAATTAATAGCCTCGTTCGTTATTTTTAGTGATCAGAAAAGGTCCAACTATGAAATAATACTTCTAGAAAACAACAGTAATCGTCATATGCACCCAAAAAAGTACAACTAACGTAATTTTGGTTTATCTAATAACAATTGAAAATACTAATAATTCTTATATTATTTTGTATAGTAATAATAATTAGTGCAGTTCGATTTGAATTGATTTAATAAATAATTGATTCTACTTGTACTATTCTATATATTCGCACCAAGTTGTCAAAGCTTCTTTCAGAGTGCAAACGCAATCTTACAAAATAGCAACGTGATAATCACTGTCCTTAGGCTGATTATAATTTGACCATTAAAAGCTCGCGTGAGATTTCTGCATCGCTAATACAAAAGACGCGGAGGATAAATTCGAGTTTCCGATCGAGCGAATTCGCGTCAGGATGGAACGCGAAGTGAGAAAAAGGAACGGCGGATTCGTTTTAACAAGGTGCTTGCGCCTACCGGTTAATACATAAGGGGCATTAAGACCGCTACTCAATTGGGCATGAGCTCACCGAGCGAGCGAGATCGAGAAGCACGGGAGGGAACGAAACGGCACAGTCGAGGTGGACGTCTCAATTTTCTTCGTGGCTTAATGACCGATCGTTAAAACCCGAGCGCGCGCAGCCGACGAACCGGCTTGCACAACTCACCGAGCTCGCTCCCCACGTCCCGTACGTTATAAGCAAGTGTAAGGAGATGGAAGTCGAAGAAGAAGACGGAATTACTTACCTGCTTTACTTCGAGGACTCGTCTCTGCATCCGCACCACTCGATGTACTTCTGTAAAATTCAATGATTTCTTATTTTTTGTCCATCTACTTTGTTGTCGATTAAGTTGTCATTGTGTAAACTTACTCGATAATTTTCACTCGGTTGTGTATCTCGATGTTGATTCCAACGCTCTTTTCGTAGGCATTTTTGATACAGGCCGAAATGAAATTAATAATTGTATTTTTTTTGATCGGATACTATTGAATTAATATTACGAATATCGCGGATAAAGCCAACTACAGCCATCTCGGACGTTTCTTCGAACGACTAACCTAATGTGGACGCTTGAACTTGCAATTGTAGCTGGTAGGTGGTGACACAAAAAGAGCCACATATGTTGTATTTATAGTGTAGATCATGTAGCGGTCGGAATTGCCGATTGCTAGTTAATACGATCAGCTGTTTACAGTTTTAAAAAATTTCCGTCGGCAGCTCCGGAAATAGCGCTGGCGTCACTATTCAACTTTATTTATGTTGATATTGGTGCTTCTCAGCGGGGTTTTGATTCGTGGGTTTCGAATGCAACGTAACACGTGTTGGGTCGGGTACATTTATTTAAAGAGAAAGAAGACGTAGTAGTTTCGCCAAAAAGTAGGAATTTTCGTCACTGATTCGTAAGTACATTCGAATATAGGAATCCATTAACCAGATAATGTATAAATTTGGCCTGGTTTATAAATAAAAAATCATTTGTTATCGAATATTTGAGCCGTAATAATTCAAACAGGATCTTCTCGGCACGTCCTGGTACGAAAAGAATGAGCTGGCATAAATCATACCACTGTTTTTAAATTTTTTTTATTTTCGCGTTTTCGTCATCTCGTATGTATAATTGATATCGGTTGTGAGTGCGTGTACGTATATTAATTTGCATATTCGTTAGAAGGAAAATTGTTTTGTTTTCTTCGTAACTGTAAATTATTCTAACCTGTGTAACTATGCTCTATAACCTAATTAACTCACAACATATTGTTATTAACGTCTTTGCAAAAACAAAATCAACCATTTTTTAAATAATTATATATTATTGTACGTAATGCATAACAGTATAAGAAAAGAAGTATGATTTATTCGAATTCGGTACATCGATAATACTCGTCATTATTTATATTTATGTTTGAGCAATTCAGTCTACCTCATTCTTACTGTATTCTAGAAATTGTTAGAAAAAATAAACGTGAATTCGAAAATATTTCAATTCAAATGAACATGATGTATAACAGTAATGCTTTTCGTTAGTTTTTATCAAGATAAACCAATTTCATTTGATAATTTTTATTTTTATTTGATGGTAAACTTATTTCTCTTTTGCATATGTAATTAATTGGAACAAATTTAAAATTGCAGATTTTGGCCACAAAAACTTCTGACTTAAATTGGAACGGAAAATAATTGTACTTGATTCGAACGTGTAGAGCACAAAAATTGATTGTATTCCTTGACACCTATAGAAGTGAAATACTATAGAAGGGCTCTATGTGCTCCACATCGGTTGTGACGAATGATTCTTTTGTTTCTAAGATTATTGAATTAAAGCATTGCGAAAATATTATTACATTGGATTATAAGTTTTACAACCACTCAAAGAAATATGCGCAACGAAATTACAGCAGCAGTACTTTTCTTAGTACAGCTGATAGAAAAAAACGAAAAATTTAGTCCTGCACAAATTGAGCGCTTTAGACGACGACTCGATGAATTGTTAACAGAACGTTTTCAAAATCATTGGTTCCCCGACAAACCGTTCAAAGGACAAGGATACCGGTGTATAAGAGTAAATGGACACAACCGTAGAGATGCTACTATAGAAAGTGCCGCTATTGCTGCTGGATTTAAATACGAAGATTTATCTTTACCAGTTGAATTAACGCTATGGGTTGATCCTAACGAAGTGTGCTGTCGATTCGGAGAAAGTAAAGGGTCATACTGTACATTGGCGTCTTTTGATGATAAAGAAAATACCTCACCACAGTTAAATTATCACAATGAAAGCAATAATAACCAAGAAAATAAGAATAGGAATGTCGAGGGGGCTGTGATCATGACGGTAATAATAATGCTTTCTTGATATTTATTCAACGATAAAAAAAAAACTAATTAATAACTTATTAATTTATTAACTTATATATATATTAATTTTCTCAAATTTCTTTTGTAGAAGTCCCCCCTGGTTCCTAATGTAGAGCAACATCAAAAACCAAAACCCTTGAGCGTTATACTTCAGAATCAACAGCACATTAACGGTACAGGTAGGCGACGCAATCTAAATAGTCCTCGAATACATGCAAATAGAAATCGTTCATGGTTCAACCATTCCTTCAGCATGGGTTATGGCCCTCACCCGATAAGTCAACCTTGGTTTAATATAATGCCTCCTCACTTTTTGGGAGGCCCATCTCCTCCTCCTTTTATTAACCACAGAAAATGGCCCCATCCCTCTTCCTATACTGCTGGACCTGCCCGTTTTCATCATTGGTCTCCAAAACCCGCTCTCAAAGTTTAAGAAACTCTAAATCTGTCTGCAACCTGTTTTCAATTACTAAATACAAAACTTGTTGGTTAATTTTTAATTTTAAATTTTGTATTGTTAATGGGGGAGGAAAAGTTTTAAGTAATTTTTTATTTTATTGTAATAGTATTAACAATATTGACTTAGAGAAACTGTTCTTTTTTTAACAGTTTAAAGGAAGATTAGTGGTTTGAAAATGGGTTGCGTTGCATAATAATGATGAAAATCATATATTCTGTAATCAGAATTGACCTTGTTCAAACTACGACTAAGGCTCACAATTTTTTATGACGAGAAATGTTATATTATTATATGTTCATATAGGTAACTCTATTAAGCGATAAATGTTTATTTCCGGGTGCAAAGTTGCTTGTAACCTCTAGTGGCAAACAATCTCAATAAGGTTATTATTAAGACGAAATAGGTGAACATGAATTTGACACAATTTGTGGTAATTCTACGCATTAACCAGTACCTTTGAAACAATAAGATGATTACGATGTACATATTCACAGAAATAATAGCAACAACCATGAATATATATTGAATTTATGAACAGAAAATGATTACTGTGCAATATACAGTGTGATTTTTTTTAAAATAACACAATTTAGTAAATCATTTTTAATTGCATTATCATAAATCTAAATATTGTTAATCTATTCACATTGTATATATAATAAATTTATTAAATCGATAATGCAAAATTATCTTTATAAGTCTTCAATAAGTACATGTTATTCTATTTTAAACAAATTTATGATTGGAGAAATATTAACAGACAAACTGTTATAAAATTTTATTTCACAGGGTAAATCATAAGCATAATATAATATATTTCTGAATAACTAATGAAATATGAGTTTAAAATTTGAAATCTTTGCACTCATATATAACTTTCTAAATTATTAATTTCTTTAGAATTCATGTTCGTCAAGTTAATGAAAACTATTAAAGCTTTAAACATTTTAATGCTTTTAATAAACCTGCACATGAAATTATACACTGAAATAGTCTTACTATATTATTAGACTACCAAAAATGTTATGTGTGTTCAAGATTATATATTACGAAGAAAAAGGAGTTAATACAGCATCAAATTAAAACTAAAGTGTGAATTTTGTTTCGATATTGCTTACTCGTGCGTTTTATTTTCATTTAAATATCGTTGTACAAATTGCGGCTAATTATGTATTTATAATGTATATTTACGTCATGATATGCATATGCATTGGGCATGATGACAGTTGACAAAAAATCATCATTCTTCAAAAATTAGGTATAGTGTACATTATGTAATATTTTCATACAGGTATTATTTCTGTTCATTTTCTACATAGTTTATTTACAACTGAAAGAGAACAGTAAAAACTATAAGAGGCGGTATAGAAGATTTAAGTTCAACAATTTCTGTATTTATTCCAGTTGATTACTTTTGGAACACAATTTTTCTTTTTGATTGAACAATATTTTCTATGTTTTGAAATATTGTATAACTTTGGATCTCAGAATATTGTTCATTTACGAATTTATGAAATCAAATATATATTCATATACTATTATTAGTTGATTTAAATTTTTTGCAATCGTGTATTATATTGATAGCACGAAGTATGCCATTAGTACTGATATAACAGACTGCATTCTGAATGATTCAAAATCATTACTTAAAAGCATTAAACTTTTCATTTTACCTATTATCATGCTATTAGCATAAAATGCATGAGTTTTGATGAAATGTAGATATTTTTTGTGTTGAATTTGTTAAAAAATTTACAAGGAAATTATTTTACTGTTGAAAAATATAAAAATTTTATACTAGTATAGATAACATCTCACATATATATAAGAATAAGCAATATTGCATTCGGATATATCTTTTTATTAATATATATTAATATATATGAAAAAGATACTAGCAGTTAAAATGTTCCAAACATTACAATTTTTTGTTACCGATGATAACGTCGAGACAGCATTTTTCATATAGAAATTGATTCAATAAGTGAATCTCGTCATTTTGAATATAATGTCATTAAATAGTTTATATGATTGTTATATTATTATAGAATTAAACGGAAATTTGTATGTTAGTTAATTGTAAATTGAACGTTATTCAAAATAGATCTCTAAAAAAGTTGTAGTTCTAATTTTTCATCAATTACTGAAACTGAATTTTACTGTTTGGATCATTTCAATTGTAAAGCGTGACGCTATATATAAATGTTTTATTGCTGCTATGTCATATGTTTATTGCAATTCAGAAACGGTTACGCAACAATAATACCCCTTGTTCTTTAACTCTATTATCGGTTTCTGCATTTTACTATAACTAAATATATATTCTATACATATATTCAGTGTTTATTGATTTGTTTCACGTTACCTAATGAAAATTGTATCACGTACATATTAGCAAAATTTTGTTAATTATCAAATCAACTGTTCTTTTTAATGTAATTTTATAAATTATCATAGATTGTTAGAGCAAACAATGAACTAATATTGTTAAGTTTACAAGAAATTCAAATTCAACTTGAGCTATGTTATAAAGTATTTCAGAATATTATCTGGAAACCAACTGATAAAATAGAGAACAATATGATTCTCTTAATCTTTGATTTATTTTCAAATTACATTAATTTTAAGTGTAGTCATTGTTATCTGTAACAAATATGGTAATTTAAGTAAAAAATGAAATATATGTAATTTAAATTTTTTCGAGTTTAAAATTGTTTTATATTAAAAATTGATAATAGTATTTACACTATGTTAATATTATCTTGGGTTTCTTTTGTGTCGTATGAAAATATAATTTAAAATCACAATAATTTTTGGCTAATTAGGAATTTCTTATTATTTCAACTTGATGCATTTTTTTATATTGAAATATTAATATTATATGAATTATACTTTTGAATGTTAAGTGTTATTATTGTAACAACAACATTAACAAGTCATTATTACATAAGCTATGTATGTGAATACATTCAACATTTAATAAACATTTTTGCAATTCAAAAGAATGTTTGTTTTTATTAATTATTAGACCCTATTGACGAGAAGGAAATAAATAAATTCTAATGTACTACATTGCGTAAAATCATTTATTCTTATCAGAGCAATTAAACAGTGGCTGACACAACAAGGAAAAGATAAGGGCAGTGATCAGGCCAGAATTGATGCTATGAAAAACCCTGTATCAAAGTTAGCACTTATGTAGATTGAAAAATGTGTCAATTTTTACACAGCAACTGTATTAAACTAATCTATATCATGAAATAGTACAACCAAAAATGTCAATCAGTCGTTTCAGTTTGTCTGGAATAGTTAATTAAAATAGAAATTTGCAATTTTTAATCACTTTTAATTTTTAAACATTATTATATAAATTACATTATACATTTAATATTGAAATTTCAATTTTACGAAGAGTACGCAATGTGGTTCTAGTCGACGATGAAAATATGGAATAGAGCTGATAATTCCAATATATAAATTGTGAAATTTAAAAATGGAACTTTTTGACCTCTAGCGTACATCCGGCACTGTCGACATTCAACAACAACATTTCTACCAATCGAGAAGAGCGTGTTCATTGGTACGCTATACGCGCATCGTGCCTTGTCAAGCCAAATCAGCACGGATAGGTAGTTGCGCTGTGTGGCAGACGACAAAGTTCAATTACAATGTGTCTCTTTAAACTATTTTTAAATTTGTTATAAACAAATACCTGCATATACTTTGTTATTATAGTTGAATGTGTTTCGCGAAGATTTGTATGGTCAATCCAAAAATTAAAAGCGAGCATCGTTTTATGGGAAAAGTAGTTTCCATATTTGAGAAAAAATGTTCTGATAAGGTTATGAGGCATCAGTTTCGAAGCTCTGTTATTTTATATATTTTTTCTTCTATTTTATTCATTATTTTTACATCAAAGAATGGCAGAAAAATGTAAAGTACGTAAATTACATTATAATATACAAAAAAATTGTTATTATTTATAAACGTAAACTAATAAAAACAAAGAATTGAATTTGTAAGATTCTATTTATTGGAGAATATATGAGAAAACTTTAATTATCAAAAGTTTTAATATTATAAATTCATTTTATAGGTATGTGGTTGCAAGTGTGCACACTGCAATCAAAATGATCAACAGCTTAGCGAAATGCAGTTACACATAGAAATAGAAAATTTAAGACAGCGCCTATTAGAAAGAGATAACCATATTGTAACAATGGAAACTCAATTTCTCAGCGAAGCAGATAAATTTCCTAATGGCGAATTAGCATCGATGAAAGAAGAAATTGCAATATGGGAAGATAAATACTCAAGACTTCTCGAAGCTCATAAACGGATTCAGAAAGTAAATCAAAATCTTGAAGATAAACTCTTGAGGATTGTGGATAAATGTGAGACTGAAAAAGGTGCCTTCACAAAGGACATAGCAACCCTATCCCACAGACTAGCTGATGCTAATTATACAATTCATCGATTGACCCAAGATAACGTAATTTAGTTTCTACTCAAATTTAAAAATTTTGGCACAATTAATATTTACAGTTGCTTATTTTTGTAGGAAAAATATAGAAATGATGTAAATTTAGCCATTCAACTGCTTCAGTGTAAACCTTCTAATTTTGTTGGTCAAAAATATGACTCTGTAAGTAATGTTATTTCTACAAAAAAAACTTAATTGAGTTATGATTAATTATTGACTATTTTTATCCTAGTTACCATCTGAAGTCCAAGCTAAAGTTAGAACATACATCTCTCAGAAACGGCATCCTAATGAAAACAGTTTAACAGAAGCGAAGAGTATTACTGTGCCAATTTCAACCTTTCCACCAACAGCAATGGTGTATAATATAACAAAACCTAGTACTGAAAAATATAGTGACGACGATAGCGACGATTCAAAGCCTCCAGTAGATGTTGTATCGGCAGCTATTATGGCAAAAGTTCTGGAAGATCGTGAGAAGGAGAGAATTTTCTCCAAGCATTGCGATACTTGTACTTGTCACAGAAGTATTTTGACAGTGGACGCTGAAACACAAACATCAAATGTTTCGAATTCAACTCTAAATGATAATTATACACAAGGATCAAAGTCTACTGAAAAATTTGAAGATGCATTTACAGATGTTGAAAAATCTAATCGTACGAAAGAACATCAGAATGTAACTTCGTACACTAACAATGTAAGCATGCAACTATATAATGCAAGTGGTTGTAGAAAGTCAACCCACTGTTCTTTCCCATATAAAGACGAAATGCCAATCACAAAGATTGGTATTAATAAAGATGAAAATCGTACAAATGTAAACCTCAAATCTAATTCAAACAGGAAAAGTTTAATACGGCGAAATGATTTACCAAATCAGTTAGTACACCATAATCAGACAGAACTAGCAAACAAACAATCTTCTCTTTCCAATAGTAATGACGTTTCTTTGAACAAAATTAATAATGACAAATTGAAGTGTAATAAAATGTATAAAAAAACTGATCATCAAATTGATAATAAATCTACTAATCATAACAGCAGATCTGAGAAAACATATAGTAACAATTACATAGGTTTAAATGGAAGAGAGAATGGTAATTCTGAAGTAAAAGAACCAAGTCCTGTAGATATAATTAACGATAGATTATGGAAAAATCAATGGATAAAAATGAAAAGTGAAACGAACTTGAATGATAAAAACAAAAATAAAATAGATGGTGAGTTGAATGTTATAAACAACCGCGACTGGAAAAAGGACAAAACAGCAGATTCGGATTCTCGTCAGCAATCACAATTATTAACATTGATCGAAGTTAAGAGCATAGATAATTCAATGAGCCAAAGTAATAGACAACTAGACGTAGCAACTAGTCCAAGTTATAGCGGCGACAGCGTTGTCATCTCCACTTCTGACCCCTCCAGTAGCTCTAGCGATGTCGTGCAGTCAATCCACGAAAGACAATTGCTATCCAAAAACGGTACATCGAAGCTGAGCTCTCAAAACCGTACAACAAGCGCGCGTAATTGTCTTATGAGAGTTTCGCCTGGTTCGAAAAATATTCTTCTGGACAACGCTGGTAACTACAAAACCGTATTCTACGCGAGCAGTAATGTTAAATCTGGTACAGCATCGGTGCACTGCAAAAAGTCTCGACCCGCGTCGGAAAAATCAACGTCTACAAATAGCGAAGATGATTCTCCAATTTTATTACGCGACAATAATCAACTCCGAAGAGTAGCTGAATGGGTGCAATCATCGTCACACATGGATAATACAGCGGACAGCAGTTGCGACAATTTGAATCTTGAATCTAGCTTGAGGAATAAAAAAACCGATGCTCTGATATATCTAGATGAAACTAAATCCACGTCTTCGATAGTCAAGGACGATAGTCTATTTTACGACGAAAGTGAAAAATTTACGAATGTGCCGCCTACTTTGTCAAATACGGACAATGATACTCAAGATGACGAGAAGGATCTAATAACATTCGATACGACACCGGAAGACCTCCCTTTCGAGAATCGAGAGAGATCTAATAGTAACAATTACGATTTCGATGTACAAATAACGAAGGAAATGGAAGAAACTTACCTGAAATTAGCAGCAAGTTTGGATCCAGCCGCGCTAAAGTTACCAAATTCGAACGCAGCTGATTTAACTATTGAAAAATATAGGAAGGATTACAAACGATTTCACATACAGAGGATTCAAGATAAGACGGGATCAACAACTTAATATATTTCCTTATAATATTTGAAATACGAGCAGGGAGTTCCTTTGAAAAAAAAATAGCAGAGCATTATTTTTTGTAATTACATTAAACTAAGGTTGTAGCAAGTCAAGTAGATTAGATCGACAGAAATTTCTATATACCGCAGTAAATAGAAATGGTTTTCTGTTACTGGTCATTTCGGTGCAGAAGTATTTTACAATGTGATTATGGGCTGTTTTCCCAATTTTTTTGCCTTTGTTGTACATTTGTTTTCCTTCGTTAAAAATTTATATCAATCGTACGCGTCACGTACCTATATTAATAAAAATTAGATCATTTAGGAATTAATCAATTTGTTTCAATTAAAACGTTTAACGTTTCAGAATTGTGATACAAGTAAAATATTGCGGCTAGTTTATTTAAAGCATGGAGACTAGGACAATACTTTGAATAGATTGTAACAATTATTTTGCATTTATGTTTTCGAATGCACGTATCAATGTGAAAAAATTGGCAGTTAAAAAGTTCTCCATTTTGCAGCGATTTGATTTCTAATTTTGATACATTCCAAATTGGTTTTTTTATTAATTTATTTTTGCATAGTATTCAAATATGCAATCTAATTAATTTATGTAATATACAAAATTTATTTGGGAAATTGAAATTTATTGTTTTGCATTGCATGAATGACAATACTGCATACGACCTACTTATGTAATATTATGAAATATTCTTTGCTTACCGAGATCCCGCATTGTCGATCTGTCGGTGATTTCACATCAGGAGATGCTAGGTTTAATTATACCAAAGCAGAAAAAAGCATCAAATTGCGCAAACATGTCTTACCAATATTAATTTAATCTAGATAGCGATTTACATAATTTGAGTTTAGCGTCTACTCTATATAAATGTTTTCGATAAGAACCAAATGAGAAAATGTTTACATTTAGACGCCGTTCTTCAAAAAGAAAAAAAAGAATCAGTATTACATTAATGTGCTCATAAAGAGAATCAACTCGCGAATGAATATACAAATTTATAGGACAATATACCTCATGGCTTTCACAAACGAACAGCGCGAATGGGATTTGCACAGTTTACGAATGCTTCGTGATATATTGTTCGTTTAAGCGTATTCTGCAAATATAATCGTTGCCAATTAGTTATGTTTGGACCATATTGGCGACGAAATTCAGTATGCAATATATTAATAAGATACGTAACATTGAATCTGTTCAATCTGGATCACGTATTCGCAAGTTATTATAAATTATCAATTCGCTACTAGCTTCGGCGCGTATATATATACATATATATATTTTCAATTTCGTATGTACGAATGCTATCGATTGCGTTTCTCGAGTTTGCTGAACTCGCTGAAAACGCAACACTATCACTCGTGTGAGAAATTTGGAATTCTCAAAGTGTGTTCTTTGCCTTTCGATACTACCCTCTCGTGAAAAAGTTAACATAAGTACATGATAGTGGATACTAAAAGAGAAGAATCTTATCATTAAATTTCTGATTGATCTCAACGATTCGACATGTTAAGTAATTTTAGTCAGAATTGCGAACATTTTCTAGGAGATTTTTATAGTGAAAAATCGTGGCAATAACTGCTACGTAAATGGTGCAATATATAAATGACTACAGAGTGATTATCAAGACACAAAAAGAAATTTAATATTATCAAAGAAAGATATTTTGTTTATTCTACAAATGCCGTAGCTAAAATAATCTTGTCGAATCGCTCTATCTACCTGCTTCGAGCTCGAGGGCTTTAATAATAATCAAATTGAACCGTAGCAAAGTAAAGCAAAGATATATTATATATAATGTAAAAATATAAATTAATATCGTACTTGTGTCTTTAGCAAGTAATAACGACAATTACACCATCTTGACAATGTTTTAGCGTCAAGAAAGCGAAGTAAAAGTTTCGCAGAGAAATTTGTGTAGCAGAGTTTTACCCTTTTTAATCGTTTGATCGAAAGTTATAATCCAAAACGTGAAATCGATTATCTTCTCGAATTCTGTAAATGTATAAACAATTCGAATTTGTCAATTTCGTCATCGAGTTAAAATTTCTAATTCAAACGGTTAACGTTAACTTCTACCCGCAGTATTTCAATGATGTTATCGAGAGTGTAAAATATCGACGATGTATATACTTATTGTTTCTTTAAAAATTTTATTTATTACTACTATTACGTTATTACAATTGATTTCTGTAAATTTGTATGATAATATATACGCATTTATGTAATCGGTCTAATTTAGATCAACTTGAAATCTGTTGATTCAGATAATTGTAATATTATTTTCACATGAAATATCTTACCAACGATTATAATTATATTATAACTGAAATGTGATTTCTGTCAGAAATTTGTGTGTATTACACGCGAATTATCTCGTACGAATATATCTTACACGACAATAATCGTTAACTGCATCTAGCTCTTGATTGATTCAAATTATTGTTTCTTATACAGGCAAATGTATTCCTCCTGCGGTTGTGATTTTAACGTTTTATTTGAGTTTTTACGGCAATTGTATTGGAAATCCATATGCGTTTTTACGTAACGCGCTTGTAATCGATACGAGATAATCGATGCGTAAAACACGTAATGCCATATTATATCCTATTTTAACCATGTTCTTGTTTCACGTAATGAGACGAGTGACCATAAAATAGTTGTAAACAACTTATAACGCAAGAAAATAATCCGAATAAATAGCGTTTGAAACGCGACAATAAAAGATTATTGCTCTCATCCTCTTCTGCGAATTTTTGCAAATACGAATACCATTGAAATGCGGTTTATACGCATACGTATCTGTATACATAAATATATGTATATCGCATGGCGTTCGTGTGCATCTATTAAATCGCGGAATAGGCCGTGCCTAGTTTTCAGTTTAATCAAGCTAATGTTCCAATAATTTGGGACCGCAGGCATCGGCCTTCGACCAGTTTTGATGAATGAATTGCCCCAAAAGGCTTTTAATCGATGTCTCGCGTTATTTCGATGGTCGAAAATCGAAATTCAAGATCACCGGTTAGACTTGCAATTTTACGAACATGAACGTTATCCCGGAAAACGTATCAGTTTCTAGAGAAAAAGAAAATAAATAAACAAATTTTGGTCACGCGAATATTAAATTGACTGTAGCGTAAGGCGATAAGATTTATTTTTACTAATTTCTCGCTAACAAGATGCGAACTTCCGCTCGACCTATTATCCTTTAGCCAAGTGAGAGTTGGTAGAATCTATGCTTCGGTGTGCAAAAAGATGATAAACCAACTACACCTACCTATGTATTTATATTTTTCATGTTATCTCCTAATTAGACATTACATCGCTATTAGAAATTAAAATTTTGTTACATTTCGTTCAATCATATTTCATGTTCACTCTCACTCTAAAAATTATTGATTTCTCATTCTCGAGTTTAATTTTTATTTAAAAAAAATCAAAAACAATCGTTGAATACAAAACGTGTGATCGGAAGAAAACTCGGAGAAAGTTTTCTTCGAGGGAGTGTCGACTTATTGACGATACGAAATTGAAAAGGTAAAAAAAAAACGAATTTCTCACGAGTAAACAAACGGTTGCATGCGAGCGTAGGGAAGATCGAAGACGGAAGTGCATCGAGTATAACGGACGAAAAAAAGAAACGACGGGGCTTACGCGGTGAAACGAATTCCCGGTGCGAAAATGCCTCGGAAAATGCACCCAAGTTTCTGACACGCTATGAAGATCAAAAAATGAAATACAAAGCAAAACATAACAATGAATAAACGATTGAATAATTCGGTAAAACCAAGATTGCGAAAGCGGTACTAAATTTTTCTATTTTTGTTCATCGTAATTTATCGTTTCTTTTTCATCTTGTGTAAGTCCAAATCAAATTTAACGGTACGACCACCCGTAGCGATAATTAATAGTCGTAGTTCTTCTCGATGTACGAAATGACTTGTCTATCCTAGATCAGCTGATTTCTAGTCGTAATTCAAGGAGGACAGATTCCGAAAGCAGGAAGACGGAAGCAGCGGAGATGATCGGGAGACGGGCGCGAGGAATCCCGCGGAAGAAAGTTCACGAGCTGGCGTATATCGTGTGTGTGCGTAGCGTGCGATGAGGGGGGAGGGGTCATGTCCGCGTTAAGCCGCTAGCAGTCCACCCCGATTCAGTAAGGACGCGATCGTGCTCGAGCCAAGACGCCGACCGCCGCGGCCCAACGCGTACGGAAAAACGCGATTCGGAGGTTCGAGTTGCGCGTTTCTTCGATTTTACTTTTTTTTTCCTTTTTTTCCTTTTTTCGTTTCCTCCTCCTTTATCCGTACATTGCCTGTCTATCGAGTATCATCGAGTTCGAGTCGATAGTAAGGTGACAGTTTGTAAATGTGCACGGATTCGAGCCGAGAAGTGGCTTACCTGTCCACCTGGCGATCAGGTGAGATTGTCTTTCTTGGTTTCGAAAATTCGAAATCTGCCGAATTTTCTATTCCTTTCTATTCTTTTTACTCTTTCTCGTAGCGTTGAAAATTTACAGTGATTCAAACGATACTATTCCGTATCAAGAATGCATTCCGCGACAACCTCGAACTTGCACGTTGGCCGTTCTAATCGGCCGATTAAAGCTGCATTTGGTTCTCTCTTTTCTCCACAATTAGTCCACGTCTTGCATATCGCGCGCGCGTGTGTGTGAGAGAGAGAAAGAGCGAGAGTGCATTATGCATATCGATCTGGGCGCAGTGAATCCAGCCGAATGCAATGCCTACGCGCTCTCCTGCACCGGTCATCGTGTGCGAGGTGCTAGAGTGGATATCTTTCGACCTGAAACGACCTTGAAACAAACGATTCGAGCAATTAAAACCTCGAAATAGAATTTTTGCGCTTGAGGCCTTTTGAGTTTCGTCGCACCGAGCGATGAGAACGCACGTGACCAATGTTTTCATCCAAATCGATCCAAATTGTCCCATCAATAAAAGCGCAATCTAAGAAAAATATTAGCATAAAAATTATTTCTTAATACAAACAACATGAATTTAATGAAAAAATATATTACAAAGTTTTTGAGACTGTACTTGTTAAAATCCGGTAATTTCCTTTTTATTTCAGAAAGTTTTTCTCAATTCTATAAATCAGTCGAAAGGCCATCAAATGTTATTGAGATTAATCTACGGGTCTTGGGGTTACAATCGTACAAAACTTTCGCGATTCATGCTCTCCCCTACTTTTCCTTTCAATTCGTACTTATAGGGTGTTTTACACTTTGCGTGTGTTTTATTTCGTTTACACGTGAAATTAAAACACCCTGCATTGTTAGGTAAACATTCCCTATCGAACAATTCATATTCAAGTTGAATTAATTCAAATGTTTATCACGAGCATGGAAATGGGTATTGCGGATCTATTGAAAAATTGTTATTTTCTATGCGCGTATACACCTCGTGGGCACCGTCGCGGATTTGAATCGGATCGATAAAAGTAGCCCGACCTATAACCGTCGGAATAGTCCGGTGGAATTTTGCATCGTTTCTTTTTCCAGTTATTTTTTTCCCCCTCCTCCCTCTTATCGTACGAGATTCCTTTCTTTTTTCACGCTAACTTCCGGCGTTCTTCCGTGAGCGCGTCACACTTCCCACATTAGATTATCGCCAACGGAGATCGACTCTTCGCGATAAATCATGCGTCCGATTTTTCATTTTCATAATTGCTGCGGATTTTTGAAAAGAAGAAAGAGAGAGAAAAATCGAGTGTGAAAGTAACGCAAATATTCGCTACCCATAGAATAGAAATCTCAAGATTTCGCGTTCTCCTGTTACGCGTGTGTCAACAACATTTGCATGCTCTCACCGAACGGCACAAAAGAGTTCTCTGTTTGGCGATTGATCAGCGGAAATTATCCGGAGCGTACAGTTATCAAACGTTAAAATATGCTAGGTGTGTCGAGCCGAGACGCGAAATTCTTCTCCTCTTTCCTCCCTCCTCTCGAGAAAAGCGGGTCGCTAATAGAACGGTTAAGTGACTTGCACGCGATTTGCTTTTAGCCCACTGTTCATTTCGGACGGTATTTTTTCTCCTCCGCAAACGACATCGACCCTTTCAATGTTAACCAGCCAATTAATAACCCATAAATTTGAATCTTCCGAAACAATGAGACGATGAGAATAACTTTACCGTACGAGCCAAACGCAATTCGTATAGCCAAAAGTTTCGACCGAGGCGATGGAAAAGAAATTCTGGACAGCCGCTAAATATTTATTTCTATGCTATTGATATTTGACTATTATATATCTTTTGTTTGAAAACTTCAATCGTATTCTGTAAATTATTTTTATTACTAGGGTGTAACAAAAGTTCCAGGAGGATTTACGCGGGTGTTGAATGATTAGATGAAACAAACTATACCGTGTCTCGGAGGAGATCGTTAACGAGCGTTGATGCGAATTATCGCTTCGCATACGAAACACACGTAACGAGCCAGCAGAACCGAGCACAGGTGGAACGTTTCAAGTACAGGGTGCACCCCCGGGGTCGTTGCACCCTCGCAATAGCTACTATTGGGATCCGATTTGCGTTTTCCACTGCTAACGTTCGGCCACGCTCGAGTGATTTGTTATTTCGCTTCTTACGTCCGAATTGCGACACTCGAAAGTATTACGAGAGTTCTTTTCGCGTAATAAAGAACAACATAAAAACAGTGAAAATCACGAAAGGTTGCGCAATTTATTTTAAAACGCTTGAATATTAATTTTTTATATCATAATTAATACCCGTACAGTCGTTTTGTTTTCTCAAACGAAGTCGAATGAAATTAAAAGGAAATTTGGTTCGATCAATTTCCCGAAGTTTACCGCTCATATACCGCTCGAACAACGTACATTATCCCCGTTTTACGACATCGTGTAAAGTTACAGGAATCGGTGTATCGTGGCGGTTCTCGTGCGTTCGATTAAATCGAGGTCTTCGTCGAACGAGCCTTGTGTAACGACGAAATTTACCATTCGCGCTCGTGTAACCTATTAAGACAAGGGAAAACACGTAAAAGAGGAGAAATATCGAATGTAAAAAGTTCCAGAGGACGCTTCGGGCAAGATTTACGAGGGTCGAGAGTGACGGTCATTCCCGGGAAATACGTGCCGCGAGTCGTTACCTAAATTTAGTTGACGCGGCAGATCGATTATTATCGTTCGTGAAACTGGCAGAGTCCACTCTGGGAGTTCTCGAGACAGATTGAAAGCAACGAACGAGGCGAAATTTACATCCTTCCTCTTTTCGCTCTCTTTAAAAAATAATTTACCGCGCACGCCAGCCAACGATTTCGAATCGGTTTTCTATCTCTAATTTCGAGGCGGATCTAATTTTTTAACTCCTTTTACGACAACTCGTTGAGCGCAATTATCGCTTCGATTTCTAAAAAATTTGCGTGAACTTATTCGGCGACTCGATATATCTCTCTCCTTTTCGCTCTCGCCGCTGTTTGTCAGCACAGCGGTGATTAAAAATCCATTAATCGGTAATTAAACGAGATTTATAGAGCGGCTGTTCGAGCGATAAACGATCGTAATTAGATAAAGTGCACGGTCGCGTATACAGTCAAGTGCGAAAGAACCGAGAGCGTATTCTGAAAAATTACAATGGTCCGATAAATTCGTACCATTAACTGATTTTTTCCCTATGTCAAGGTCGGCGGTCTCTCCCAGCCCGTAATTCTCGAAACCTGTTCGCGATTGATCGTCTCGATCGAATCACCTCGACCATTTTATTATTCGAGGTCTTTGCAATTTGAGGATTTCCGCCGCGAATGGAATTTGATTGACGGTCTCGGAATGTGTAACGGATGCGCGATCGCGCATCTGCACTCGGACGCTTATCCTCGATTGGCACGCACGTCGCGTACACTGGCTACTCCGGTAATAAAGAAGCAAATGTCGCGATCACCTGGAAGTGCTCCCTCGACAAAATACAAGCCATCCGCGCGCGCATCCGTTTTCTCTTGAAAATCCTTCACACTGAAAAAAGCTGACTAAGTGGCATTTTCTCTTACTTAGTTTCGGATAATAGTAATAACGATGTTAATGTAAATAAAATTTTACAACAAAGTCAATTTTTGAGAACCACCAATGCCTGTTTCATTTATTTCATGAAGTGTTCTTAATTAATGTAAACATTCATAAAAAATTATATTAGATTTTTGTTAGAATCTACAAATTGGGAAACAGCAATATATTCAACAATTGAATTTATTTAATAGATACAACAGTGATAACTTCACAATCTTCATTCCGATTATTTATTTGATAGGCTCGTGAACATTTATGACTGTAAAAGTTATTAAAATGTTGTTTGAAACCAGTATTCCTTTCTTTCAGTGTTCGGTCTTGAAAATCTTCCAGGTTGGCATTAAAACCTCGCGCGGATTTGCATTTTTATTTTCGTCTGTCTCGGAAGCGAACATCGATCGAGATCGACGCTCCGCGTCGTGGGTGATCGATGGGCCAGAATCACGGCCGCGAGATAGTGAATTATAATTCGCGCGACGGCGAGGTCGCGCTTTAAATCTAACGTTTTGCGACAGCTCGTCGCCGGGAGTACATGCACCCGCAGTGACGCATCGACGTTACCGCTAGGCCACCTTTCTCGCGCAGGAGCTATACTCTTCTTGACGAATGGCCCAATTCAAATTTCGCCAATCGATATCGACCGAGAATTTCAACTTCGTGTTTTTTGTACACGGCTGAAAAATTTCAGCCGAATCGAACACAATGCGAGTAGACATTGGCTCTGCTACTGCGTAAATGTTTTTTTTTTGATTCGCAAGTGTTTTCTATTTATACGGCAAACAAATCGAAGAAAGGTGCAAACACGACTAGCTTCTCGCGTTTATAGTAACAAGTGTTAAGAATTCAACAAAATAACAACCAGGAAAACGGTCGGGATCAAAATATTTTAAAAATTCTCAGCACGTCTGGAACAAAATATCGGCGAGATATTACTCGTATCTGTAATAAATATTTACTAAGAATAATTCGATTCGGTCGAAAAAGCGTGAAAGTTATCGCTTTGTCTTTGATAAGGTATCTCGCAAAAGCGGGATTTCACTTAGGGTGTTTGATATTCCGAATTACACGGAGAGAAAATTATTGTAATAATTACTATGTTAACATTGTAACGCAGGACCAAACT
>NCVS01001808.1:0-24869 GCA_003055095.1 Goniozus legneri | reverse complement strand
CATGGGTTTTTACAGCGAAGATGTGTCTCTGGGGGTGGGGAAATTTACAATTACGCGGCAGCTCCGACATTACGTGTAAAGAGTGGGGGGTAACGTTCGAGCGAAGAACGAGGAGTAGCGGCAATACTCTCGGGGTTTGGACTGTAGATCGGATACGTGGCATCCAAATGTCAAACACAATAATCTCGTACTGTGCGATAGAGAAAATTTGAATAGCATATGGAGTATTTTTGAAACCGGGACCGGCAGCTGCTGGGTATGGTCTTCACGGGTGACGTGAAAAAAATGCACGTTCAGAAATAAAACCGGACGTGATGGAACGCACCCTGCGCGCGCGCACGTGCTACCAGAATGTCAGACGCGTTATGCACACTCTCTAAGAATAAGGCAAGATTTCTCTAGTCAGAACACACGTAGTACCTCTTCTCCAAATTTACTCTTTACTTTGTACTCGTGCTATGTTATAATTTTTGAAAGGCTGTAAAAATGAACGCAGAAAAAAACAAGTAAATATAAGTATTTATGATACTGCATATTCAACCAAGTGAAAAAAATCTTGGTAACAAGGGTCTCTGAGGAATATATAAGACCGACACAAAATAGATTTTTATTTCAAACAATTTATTTGAAATCCCATCAACTTCAAGGCCATTAGCGACTAAGCATTAGGTAGGGTGTCCGTTAATTTGGTGATTTTTTATTTCGTTTGATTTCCACTAAAAATCTTGTTCATATTATAGACAAAATAAATTATATGAAATTTGAGCGTTGTCCGATGACATTAACACGTGCCACCGAGTGATCAAACTTTTAAACGTAAATAACATTGACTTTTTGTGGTTTTTTACTGTTTTAATTATTTTCCACGTGAGACGGTAAAAATAAAATATCAAGGAGCATCTATTAATTGTTTATAATTTCTCTTCAGGGGGAACATAGAAAGTTTTCATGGGGAATATCAAAATTTTTGGTTTTGAATGTGTTTATTAAAATTGTGAAAATGATGAAATACAATACACAATACAATAAAAAAAAGAAAAAAACTAAAAGAAAAACTATGAACTACTAATAGATGCTGCTTAATAATTTATTTTCACCATTTCACGTGGAAAAAAATTAAAACAGAAAATCCCGAGAAAATCAATGTTATTTACATTTAAGAGTTTGATCGTTCGGTGGCACGTGTTAATGTCATCGGACAACGCTCAAATTTCATATAATTCATTTTTTCTAAAATATGAACAAGATTTTTGGTGGAAATTAAACGAAATAAAAAATCACCAAATTAACGGACACTCATCTCAAAGCATAATAAGCATAATATATAAAATAACTGATGAACGATTTCAATCGGTACATCAATGTATGTATGTAACAGAAGAATTTAAATATCATTGAATAGACCAATAGCACCGATATAATGAAGAGTCCTAGCTATTTTCTAATAAAATTTGTTTTAAAGATAAGAAAATCTTTTTCTTGGTGAGATTACGAGGGAAATTATAAATCGTAGATTTGTGATATGATATACCTAGATATAGAAAATCAGCCTAATCAGAGTTAATAAGTTTCATAGAGATTCTACGAATTTCTACGTATCTTTCGTTCACTGATAAAAATTTGGTTTGCATTATTTACCTACCTTCGTTTACGATCATCATCACTCTTTTTGTCGCGAAGTTTCATCGGCTTCCGAATGCACCCGAGAATGCTGAATCGTAAGCAGCTTTTTGGGAAGACGTGACATCGTCGACGTGAAACAAGAGAGACGACGATAAAGTTATCGAGTTTGCGCGAAGGCATAAGTGAACGTTAGACACGTATTTAATTTACTTAAGTTTTGCTCGTTAATCCGTCACGATGTCGACCCATCTGAAGTCTCCCTCAAGGATATCCTTGTGAGACGTAACGTGAGCAAAGTTGAACAATCGAGAATTTCCCATTTCAATCGCTAGAAACAGTTTTCGACTTTATTAATAAGTTACTTATGCATACTGGGTGTTTCGTAACGACCGTTATTAATTTGAGCAGGCGATGAAGCAAAAAATTCTGAGACGAAATGACTGAGTGTACTTTTTTGATTCGATGTACCGTTAAAAAGTTATAAGTAGTCAAAATTTGAAAAATTCGACGAATCAGATGCGTACTCGATGGTGCGCGATTTTTCAGAGTCATCAAAGTATATCGGAAAGGTTAAAAATCGTTCAGTCTTTTATATTTTAGTTGTAGAACATTCTTTGCATTGCTAAGAATTGTTTACTAAACAATTTAAAAAAAATTTTTCAAATTAAATTTCTTAAGAAGAATAAATTAATTATTAAAAAATATAATTAATTATGAATTATTTGGTAATTATTATTATTATAAATTAAATTATTTCTACTTATTTAACAAATCCCATTTGAGGCATATATTTGAATTTAAAATTTGATACTTTCATTTGTCTCATGTAAAAAATGTGTCATGGTTAACAGTTTTTTGAATTGCAATGTTCGCTGATTCATCTGACTTCTCAAATCCGTTGTTAATAACTGACTCCTTGATAACAATAGTTACTCCAGTAGGGTCATTTAGTCTTTGAATTTGTATTATATGTAAGAATGTAATAATAATTTTTATTTTTCTTCGAAACTTCATTCACACATATTAATCGTTATGATTCATTGCATTTTTCCACATAAAATCGTACGACTAATTTTCATACGAACGACTGACGTTAAAATGGGAAAATTTAAGTCTTTTAACTCTTTTTTCTTAGTGAAATATTTCGTTTGTAGCAACTGGAGAAAATTAGTGCGCGATACAGCGTTCATCTGCTCGATTTTCATAAAATCAGATCTAACTTAAATTAGATGAGATGTTATACGAATAAAATCAGATAAAGAAGGTCAAAAGCAGAACAGAATCTATTGTAACGTGCGAAATATATGTAGTATTATATTGCCCGAGGGGTACACACACCGAACTATGAGTCATGACGAAATGTAAGAATGAAAGGCAATCGAGTACACAGTGCATGAGACGTAGGAATCACAAACTTGTGAAACTAGTTTTTCCTTCAAGCGATCGATGCGTGAACTGTGATTACATACATTTTTATTTACAGCTCCACAATTTTGCGCTTGCACGTTTCTAGAATATTTACGGTTCGTGGTCAAATAGAAAGGGAAGGATCTTCGTGTCGGTGAAAAAAGTTCATTTTACTCTGATTATACACATTTAATACAAGCATTTGCAGTAATACCGAAAGAGGATGGAGCATCTTTCTCTTTTGCTAAGAACAAAATGACCCAGTAATAGCGAGGATATATCTTCATCTCTCTTACCGAGTCATTATCATAGCACTTTAATTAAGATACGAATTAACGACAGCCGTCACATCTGAACATGGAATGTTGAAGCAATCATTTTTTCTTCACTTTTTACAATGCTCTCTTTTCTTGTGCATTCATTTTTATTTTGTTTTTGTTATTCTATTTTTCATACGACAATGAGCCTTAATTCCTTTATTTTCACCCGGAATATTCCATCGTTGGAAACTTACATGAATTACTATTAACCTGCAATGAAGAATAGATTTTAGTAAATTATACCGCGTTATAATTATTTGGCATGAAACTATACCGAGTTTCTTGATAAAATCTATGATGCCAGTATCATCTATGATGATGAAAATTATCTAAGAATTATCTATATGCTGCCGATCGTAACGACGTAATATTTTTACTATGCTAACGAATTCATTCACAAAATGATTTACTCGTTCCAACTGTATACATACATATATAGATAAGATGTTTTGACTTTAATTTGACTTGAGTTTAAGATTTATCAGCTGAAAAAGGACCTGCCTGTGTTTCTTTCTTTAACCTCCTCACGTAAATTGCATGAGTTTTGAGGAACTATAGGTGGTAAAAAAATAAGCTGAGTTTCTCTATACCCTATCCACCGTACCCTAAGATGGTAGGAAGGTGGGCTAATTGGTCGTTTTAGGCGATTCCTAGTCCGGAAATGCTAGCCTAGCGGTTTCGACTTCTATCCCGTACTTCAAAATATCCGATTCTGTAAATGCTTGAACGGTAATTAAGAAGAGGTACAGACAGAGGTAGAAACTCTCAGTGATTAATCTATTACGAACAAAGCTGAAGCTCTTACTGATATTCCGAAACGCGCATACGAAAAGAGAAATGAAATTGGATTGAATCTGAGAATAATTTAATCGTCAACTTTTAACAAAATTTAGTTGATAGTTTCTACGGTTTCTTCTTAATGATGAAAAATAATAGCGCGAGTGGTGTCCTAAACTAGTATCTTTGTTTTTTCGAAAGTTTTCATTTGCCCCATTTCGGATATCGTTCGGTGGCTTAAAGTCAGTTCTATAAAAGTGAAAATACAATGGCAGGTCACGTTAGCAAAGGGTCTCCTTTACCTGTGGTATTCACCTTGCTCACGATGCATCCTATACACTGCAGGTGCCACATCATCAAGTGTTTCATTGTAACGGAAATTACAATTTCAAAAGTACGAGTCGGACTGTTACTCGCGATACAGTATTTATTTATAGTATAGTAAAGTTCAACAATTATTTATTATTGGATCTTGTTATATTAAATAATGGATCATTGTATTGAATTGATCAATAAAATTATTCTGTTTGAATTTTTTTTCGTATTATAATTTATATCTTCCTATTGTCTACAGAATTTGTCACGCTGGAAAAATTTAATTGCTATAAAATTTGGTATAAAATTATAATAATTGGAGGAAATTTCAAGGGAAGGATCGAAAGTGAGCGTGTGCTTAGTAACAAGGAGAAAAATGCGAATGCAGGCGATTTTTCCGCACAGATACAACGGTATCGCATTTTGAAACATCTGTATACGTTGCAGTCAAAATTTATTCAAGGTTACAAAAGATTGAAGAATTTTTTAATCTGTTTCGATCGTGTTGAAAACATGACGTGAAACTTCAATTGTTGAGCTCAGAAAAGTAAATCGTAAAGTACCTATTCGTGAAAGAAACAGCTTTACCGTGAATTATTATTACGCGCCGTGTGCAACTTTTCCGTTGTCAAGTCACGAATAGCGATTTAATCACGTAGAATTTCCTATCTTTCTCAATGCGATCAGAAATAGGATAATTTCTTCAGCAAAAACATTTGATAAATAAGAAGGATGTTGTTAGAGCACAAAATCTGTTCTTCAATAATATCATAATAAAAATCATAAATGTTTTCTCAAGGTAGTCGTTCAAAATAATTCGAAAGCCATTCTCGATTCCAAAAATTCATTCGGTTAAAAAAATGGGTTTTGCATATTCTTTCATTGTTAAATTTGATAAAACCCAGAAATAGTATTGAAAATAACATATAGCATACAAAAATTGCGGACATGCGTCTGACGACGATAAACAAGTCAGCTTATGTTCATCGGGAGCGGTTAGAATCCGTTCTACCCATAGTATGCTTCAGTGTGTTCACGAAAACTCGTATCGTCGTAATTATAACCTCGTGTAATAAAAAATTGCAAGTAACTTTAATAATTTTAACTATTAATTAAATGGATATTAATATATTTTATCTTCATTTCTTTTTTTCATTTTGTCGTTTTTTTTTATATTTCATAAACATAATATATAATTTTAATAAGCACGTAATTATTTTTTTATTTCTCAATTTGAATTTCTAATATAGCTCCTGATTTTTGTATATCTATGAGATTCTAGCTTTAGACCTTATTAGCCTTATATTTAACCATAGCAAAATAAGGCATATGAGCAATATTTTATAAAATGATTTAATCATAGGTTCATATGAATGATGAAAAAGAATAAATGTTCTCAATTTTTTCTATGGTTATTATACGAACAATTAACATTGACCCCTTAACATACGAATTGAAAAAAATATAAATATAAATGAATTAAAAATAAGATTATAATACAAGAAGTTAAATAACAATCAAAAAATTAGAATAAAAAATACGACGACTCTCAGTCGTCAGAGTATGGCAAGTTGTTAATAAACGGGAATTATTTGAAATATTTTTCTTTTTTTCTTCAATATGTGCAGATACTATACATATATATTGTACATATATGACGAAAAAAATTTTTTATAACAAATGCAAAATTATAAACACCGTACGCATCGGGAGTATAAATGCTAGATAACACGTTTATGAAACTTTATAATATTTGGACAAGAAATCGATCGAGTTTCATGACTTGGGTTAGAACATCATAGTTTCCATCGCGCAGAAATACACTTCTGTACACTATTTCTCATATACATACATTACAGATACTGATTAAAATACAATGGTAATTGAAATCGTGAAGGGCAAAAGATACTTTTACAAATTAGCGAGCGCGTTCTTTTTTCTACGCGATTATTTTATTCCCACCGATTATACAAGCTCAAGACAATAAAACACGTCCTAGTACTTTCGAAATTTTATTAATACCAGAAAACGATTAAAACAATAAAAAAACAATAGTTATAGTTATAGTTAATTTGTATACACTTTCTATGTAATATTATTTCTTTCGAAGAAAGCAGTTATTGCGTAAAATCATTTATGTGAAATTCGATGTTTTTCGCACTTTTGCGTACAGATTTTACGAACAGAATGATTGTTTTATTGGAGTGGGACATTTTACCGGCGTAGGCCAAGAATTTCAGTTTTCCGACCCGTCGCGCATGCGTACTTAAGTCAGAAACGTCGAGGAGCAGGACTTGGAGTTATGCCTCATGATGCGCATGCGTGAAATTCAATTTTACACAATTGCATCCTCATTACCAGAATTTTATCCTCAGTGCAGGAATAACTGAGCAAAAAAATAATTCTATTTGCAAAATCTATTCGAAAGTCCTCGAAACATATATAAAAAAAAAAATTTTTTATATAAAGTAAAGAATGTAACGAGACAGAAAACTTACGTCGGGCTCATGTGATGTTTGCAGGACGAGACGTAGCGCCTTCGGCCTCGTCCGACAAAGTGTCGTTTCCTCACTCATTACATAATTTATTATTTTATTACATTTTTTCATATTTCGATACCGTTTATTACTCGAAGAACAAACCAGAGTTGATCAAATTTGACTATTTTAACCTCGAAAAACATGCCATTGGAGTAGTGAAGTTTAATCTTTTAGCGCTTGCTGAGTGTAGTTGACATATCAGAATAGCATTTTTGTTTTTTCTTTTGTTCGAATTGATCATCGAATATTAGCAAAAAAAAAGTATTCAAAATTTTTTACAAATTTTGTGACCATCGTGTTGGTAAACTATGAATATTCGAAACCCAAAAAATTGAAATTTGTTGGTATTAAAGCTAATACCTACTAGTAATGACGAAAAATAGATTTTTCATATATTTCTGGCATCACAAAAATTGTTTTCAGGGACAAGTTATTGGGTTCCTTCTAAGTCGTCAAGTTTCACGTTTAAGCTGCTAATTCTTCATGTCCCATGTTTAACCGACCATTCGAATAATTAGTTTTAAATAATAATGAAACTCAATGTCTCAAAAAGAACGAAAAATGCATTCTTTTTTAAATAATCAAAAAGTAAAAACCATATTTCAAATCGATTTATGTTTATTTCATTGTACAGAATGCAATATTGCACAATTTTTAACAAGCTGGATATCAGATTCATAATTGGATTATAGTTGTATGCCATTCGTTGACGTATGTTTCAAATTCAACGTTTTATACCGATATTGTAAATCTAGTAATGATTACAAATCAGAGTAAGCGCGATGAGTTCTTTTCATTCACGAAATGGAGACAAAAGAAACCACAATGATTCACTCGAGAGGCGCAGAAAGGAAAAAATGAAAAAAAAAAGAGATACAAGATTATTCGGTGAAGTATACGTCTCGCGGCTGAAACACGCGGGTGTCGTGCGTAGAGTCTACCTTGGACTGGGCAGCAAGCGAGGGAGTGAGAGAGAATGAACGAGAGAGAGAGAGAGAGAGAGAGAGAGAGAGAGAGGGAGGGAGGGAGGGAGGGAGAGTGCGAGTGAGAGTGAGGAAGAGAAGAGGGGCTGAACGAAGCATAGCGGGCCTGTGTATACTCAACTCGTCAGTATACCGCGAAAGTACTAGGGAATGGCGTAGTCGTGCGGGTTTCTGTCTTCCTCATGACGAGTATCAACTCTACCGGTTCGATTATTCTACCGATAATCATGACAGTTTCGTATTTACGATGAAATAGTTAAACGGAGTCGGTCGGTTTCTTTCTCGCTCGTTTCTTTCGTAAAGGAATATGTGGGTGTTGTGTGTTTATGTGCAATGGGTATTATGTGAGTTTTCGTGCAACCGAATGGAATTCTCGCTGGATACCTTTTAAGTGGATTCAAGAGATGGTCAGCTTTAAGAGCAACAACGTACCCAGGTGGGTTTCCTCTATTGTTCTCAAGTTTATCGGACTTATCCGTTTCGAGATCGATGCATTCTGCAAAAATATAAAACACGGAACCGTCGTACGAACTTTTTTCTATACTTAACGTTTAATACAGTGATAGCCGTAAAATCCAAGATTCTGGTCGTTACTAAAATCCTATTAGTAGAAGACTTATATATTCGCTTTGTCCGTTTCTTTCTCTCTCTCTCTCTCTCTCTACTTCCATCCCCTCTCTTTTCTGGATGTCGTCGATCTCCGAGTACCGACCTTCATACGGAATGCGATTGTGTTGAGAATTTTTTCTTTTCCTCTCTAATACTTTTTACTCACCGAGCATACTAATTTTCTATCGCGGCAAGATGAATTACCGGGACGAAGTAAAAGAGACAGAAGAGAGAGAAACGAGTTTTGAGAAAACGACGCCGAGGAAAAACGCAGGGCGTGCACGCTCCTGCGCCGATTCGTGCAGCGGCTCTCTCGCTCACCGATCGGACGTGTTCCGCGTGGCCGTGCAGAACCGTACTCTTGGCGCACAAACCCGTCCATAGACGTAGGATCTAGCTATATTTCCTCTCAGCGGAACGTCATTGCCATGGATTTTAAAATATTTCAAAGTATTGTCAAAAGACAATTGTCTTAACAATATCAACAAATAATTGTGCTTAAGAATAATCTTACAATTAGCAGGTAACATCTAAATTGAAATTAATAATTTAAATAATTATACTTGTTATTTCATCGAGAAAAATTTTTAATTTCATTATGAATCATACTAACCGAAAAACCTTTACTAGAGGATCGTAAACTGACTCGTTTTTAAATTAGTCAAGATATCAATAAAGTTGTATCACACAATGTATTTTTAAATTTTTATAAACTCTTTCCACGTAATTTTATTTAATTTTCCATTTGCTATTGCAAAACTTGAAAACAGTTAATTTACATTTTATAAATGACGAATATGCAATATGCATACTTTCCTGCTATTA
The DNA here is from genome assembly GCA_003055095.1 of Goniozus legneri. Classification (NCBI taxonomy): domain Eukaryota; kingdom Metazoa; phylum Arthropoda; class Insecta; order Hymenoptera; family Bethylidae; genus Goniozus; species Goniozus legneri. The sequence continues at coordinate 15,470 of NCVS01001808.1, read as the reverse complement.
TTTGCAGTAAAACGATCAATTTCTTACGAGATCAAGTTGATAATTTTTAAATGTAAATTTAACAATAAACGGATACGAAATCAACGACGCCAATGAATGTACTAACAGCTGAATAGAAATAAATTTTAATTAAACTTGAATTTGTGTATAAATAATTGTAAATATATAGAAAAATGTTTAATGTGAATAAATTGAGTGTACAATCGAATTTATCGTACAAATTTGTTCTCATTGTAATAAATAAGTTTAATATCGGTGACATTCTCTTCCTGGTGCATGAGAATTATTTTATTAAAAAATGTTTAGAAGCGAACTTTATTAAAATTTGTAAAGTGAAAATTCGAAGCACGTGGGAATTGAGTGAAACGCGAGAAAATCAACAATCTCGTTAGTTTATGAAATGATTCATTCGTCCAGCAACATTGGTTCTACCAAATCATCATCGTGTTGAAATCGGAGTTATCCGACAGTTGATGTCCTTCGTAACGATCGTTACATGTACCTATCCCGCGCGTTTTGACATTGGCGCGATCAATGCTGCGCGCGAGTTTCGCGAGCGTTGCGGTTTACGTAATATCCGTTTGTAGGTAGCTTACATACCCATTGTCGATGCTGGATTGAGATACTAGCGGACCCTAGACCGAAAATGGATTTCCAGATTTTATATTACGCACTTTCCAACAGGTATTTCCAAGCTTAATTCACTTTGATATTCGATCGATCAGGATTCCAATAATCCCACGCAAGTAAGCTGATTCATTTCTTACATTCTCCCTGTAACTGCTTCGTTTAGTATACAGTATTGTGTATAATAAGTCACCTCTCTTCTATTCTCACCCTATTGTAATGATAGATGTCATTTCATAAGTATATTATATTAAAAACCCACTTTATATATTGCAAGATTTTACTTGGGACTTCTTTTGTAATGTATGTATCTCAAACTAAAAATTAGCTTTGAAACTCTATTACTGTCTTTGAAACAGTTTCTTCTATGCCAAAACGTTTCATTGACGCTCCGTCTATTTGGCGTTTTCCTTCTCTTCCCCTACCTCTCTTGTCAAAGTTGTCAAGGTTATATCGAATTTTTGCATTTTCGGTAAGTTGGTGAGTCGAGCGGATGAGGCGATGAAAAAAAAGACGGGAGAAGAGGGGGGACTCACCTGAGCGTGTTTACGACGAAGAAACACGCGAGAGTCCCTCTTGTAAGAAATTTGGATGGAACCGAGGTGAGGGAAGAAAGGGGGAAGGGGTACGTGGAACAACGTCCGGAATGCCAAAGACAGACCGGTTTTAAATCAAAGATAAAGCTCGAGCATGGATTTAACGATGGTGTATACGCTTTGTCGCAAGACCGTTACTATGGAATATCGCCTCGATGCAGATATTCACTCCTTTCTCTCATTCTTTTACTCTCTTCCTTCTTACGTAAATCCTTAAAATCACTGCTCGAAATCTTTAAAAACTTCTCAACGCAGGTGTAACCTAATGCTTATTGATACGTCAATATTGAGATCGTGAGAAATTTTTGTCAATATCTTAAATGACAGATAAAATTTATCCCTGGTAATCTTTATAGATATAGGACGATATCTCAAACTAGCTCGGTTGAATTTTGCCGTTAATTACACCGGTAGTAGATTTGTGAATACACAGTTCGGATACCTCGGATATAATTGAATGCAATTTTAGCGTTATGAGGAAAAACTGTTTGATATGTTCCTTCATTCGTCCGATTAATCTTGATTTTTCAATCCTTTTTACCTTTTTATACTCCAATTTTTTTCTTGACCAAATATTCGTATTTTTCAAATATTATTGTGCTGCAATAAATGATTTATAAAGTATTATTAAATTTAGAACGATATAAATTTTACACGAAATATTTGTTTCATATTATCACTTATTTATGTCCTGCTATACGATATCACCTGATTTCACATTCTTTGATCTGAACTTTATGCGAAAATAAGTGATTATTTTCGTTTTGCTCCATGTAAAAAATATTCATTAAGTATTACGAGGTATACATATATGTATGCCATAATACCCACTCGAATTTTGAAATTTCAACAGCTACGTAAGTTTTGTATAAATATTTATTATAACATTATTATTTGAATGTATGATAGAAATATTTATATTTACCCTCTACGTGAATTCTATTTTATTTTTTTAATAGTGTGAATATCTTATTTGTGAGGAAAAGAATTAAAAATCCAAGCGATCGAACATGAAAATTTTGCACGAATACATCGACTATATGGTTTGTCGGCAATCGTATGGTACCGTACCGTGACGATGCCGCTATTGTTTTCGCACGCACGTGAGAAAGAAAAATCATGCATTCGGAAATATTCGTGAATGTTTCTCAAGTACCCCATGAATAGTTCTGGATAATTAGTATTCAATTTGACGCTCGATCGCTATTGTCTCAGAGAAAATGACAAAAATGGATACATTCGAGTAAGTATTTATTTTTGAGAATCATTATTATGAAAGACAATTGCAGTAAAATGATATAAAGCGTTTATTCGATGGAACTAAGAATCGATTTACTCAAGTAGATTTATAATAAAATGTTTAAAAATAAAGAAAGAAGAAGAAAAAATCGTATAGCGAGAGGGCAAAAATGCAATTGGAGGTTTTCACAAACAGTGAATAAAATGACCGAAAGCGAGTGTAATATAATTTCGACACTTCCGGTCTCACAAACGAATTTATAGTAACATGCGTCTGTGAAACCTTTGGTCTGTATTCAAAAGGTTACTACAGTAATTTTCTTCAATTTTAACATTCAGTTTTTGACTGCTACTTATATTTTTTAATTTATTATGAAAATTCCATCAACGTCCTCGTTATAACTCAACGGGGTCAGTTGTTCGTTCCCAAACATACAGTTTGAATGAGGAAATTCATGCAGGCACGCACACGGAAGAATCCAGGTGCCGACGTGTGACCGGATATAACTCCTCGTAATAATACCGGCAGGTGCAAAACTTCTTGTTTCAATTGCAGGACTGTGAAAAGGAATACTGTCAGTCGACTGGTTGTAATTGACAAATAAAAAATGACACCGGATGTCGCTATCACATGAGAATCCCACTATTTATTCGCGTTTTCGAAAAGAAAGGGTTTATCGAAATTCGGTTCCATAGTATTTTATTTGTATCATTTGTGTTGATAACTCGATAACATTTTCACCACCTGAGCATTTTACCGACAGAAAAAAAAACCGTTGAATCAAAGTAATATCTATAATATCTACGTGTTGGTACGGAACACAAATCAATACAAACCAATATCGTACACATCGAAAAATCGATACAGATCAATGAAAATATTTTTTTCCGAGTTTCTGTTTGAATGCATAAATTCTGATATTAGGTGTCAACAAATACCAAAATATAAATTCTTAAATTCTAAATTTAGCTTTAGTTAGTCTATTTTACGTAGATAAAGAGCTTCTAAGAAAATCACTAAAAATATTTATATCTGAACTTAATTTTCTATCGTTTTACATTTGTGTGGTATTGACTTATCATTATTTTTTAATTAAATGACTAATGTTCAGCAAAAATTATCCTAATTATAATGTATAATAAAATTGTGAAAAAAATAAGACATTTTTTCGAAAATTTGAAAAGTCGCTCTCATTTCTACATAAACAAACTTTGATATCAAGAAAATAATCTATTCCTTTATCTGTAACGTAGAAGAAACCAAATTTCATATATAGAAGCCCTACTCAAACATCGTGACCACCGGTGTTTTTGAACACCGTTGTTACAAACATCATATTTAAAAATAAACTTTCCTCTACTCTACATATAAAGTGTAGTTTTTTTGAGTAAATTTCTTGGCGGGCAATATAGGCAGACTATAACACTTTGAAACGATTTGTATCGAAAGCAGGTGTGAGACATATATGATTGACATTTCGTTCGATATACTATAAGAAATAGAAAATTCTGAAGCCCTGTCGAGTAATGTCTGTGCAGCTATAAAGTTAATAGAACTGACGTTTCAGAATGTACGAGGGATGCGTTTTTCAAGTATCGATTTCTACACGAAACTTTTTGTGTGGGTCGACTTCATTCAATAACTTTTCTCATATCATATTTTTATCGTACTAATAAACATAGATTCACCTGATTTCAAGTTTTATTCTCGAGTTCTGATTTTACTAATTAGATTCATTTTATCATCCCGAACGAAGAACAAATAAATTGTAATTCAGTGCGAACAAAAGTCGTAGTTCATTCACGTTGTCCATTAGGTATACAAAAGTGAAATAGAAATGACGAGATAACGTCGAGTAAATAAAACTACGGTTTTGGGATGGATTCATTGATAACAAAGTTTCTTTTGATAAGAGTGTGTACATATAGTATATAGCATCTGTCTTTTCGAGCATAAGACGTTATTTTAGTCCAGTCAACGAACTGAATCTGTGGAAAAGTTGAGCTACAGGAAACAAAAAATACTATCATTGTTTCAGAGTCAATAGAAAACTTCGCGTAACTTTATTTTTTTTGAAATTGTTGCATAGCTGGCAAAAAAAAATTCGCAAAGTTGAAAAAATCGGTTTTTCTCGATTTATTCGAAAATCTTAAGAGATAGGGGTTAGGTTTAAATGTGAAAGTTGTGAATCTCGTCGAGACGAACAAAATTGTTCTCCTACGAATCTAATTATCATTAATCGTCTAGCCGTAAAAAGCGACCAAAAATTGCGCTCACGCGATACTGGTGCGTGGTGAGTCGCAGCGCGCAACTCGATGCACGTGCTGACCTTCGTCAAAAATTAACATTTTTCGCCATTTTTTTTTCTTTCTATTCTGATCTGACTAGATTTTCTGTGCAATTATTCTTTCCCTTAAAAAATAGAATGAATATTTTAAAATCAAGTTTTTTTCACAATTCCTTCAGGGGTGAGTGATTTTCGATAACTGCAATCTACTCCTTGGATCAAAATCTATAGAAATGTATATTTGGCTTTTCTTGTTGCTTGGTAATTTAGTAGAAAATTGAAATTTACTGAAAGAGGCTCCGAGCGCGAGAAAACGCCATGAGCCGATACTGCCAAAGATAAGAACGGACGTATACATCTACACCACTCACTTTCTCATCGCGTGACGTAGCGCGGCGTCCAAGAATGATTGCGGAGGAACGAATGTATGGGAGTGGGAGGGAGATTTATTCTGGAATTGAGACTTAGGCGACATTTTGCTTTTCGGCTAATTCCGTCGTATAACTATATGTTGTGCCGTAAGGGTCTTCGTTCCGGCTTCGTTCTGTCACAAGAGTATTAAAATACTCGTTCGCGCGCGTGAAATTACTAGGAATAACTGTTTCGATTATTAGGAAATGAAATATGCTTTATTAGATAGCTCGCACGACTGCTCGCTATGGGGTCTATGTTTAGACTGACTTTTGTTCATAATAATTTGTCGTTTCCAAGACAATCCCTTGGAAACGACTAATCGATATAATCGATACACAAAAGATCGATAACAATTTCGCGTCGATCCGCCGGTCATGGAACTAGCTCAAGATGGAACTAACCGCGAGATGGTGCCATTTACAAAAATCGGGAAATTGTCCAAAACGCAAACTTGAAGTCTCGCGCATGGCACCATGTTACGTTACAATGTATACTATATGTTTTAAATGTAATCATCTGATTAACAGAAACAACTATTACCAACAAATTAAATACAATTATACTTATTCAACAATTATACATATAAGAAAATAAATTTCGAGTGCGATTTTTCTTATTTTTAAGAACATTTCCATAAAAATTCATGGGTACCTATATCATCGATTTATGATATACCAAATCAATCGGGATAAGACGAACAATTCGATTTATTATTTAGAACCGATATATGATGAAATATTACTTGATAATATCAAAAAACCAGTTATGAAGGAGATTTTTTCAGCGTTTCGTGTGATTTTTGGGTTATGGGATTTATGGGTTTGAATAGAAGAGACCTAGAAAAATTTGATGTCCGTTGTTGACAATAATATTTTTTAAATTTTAAGGCGTTTTTAAAAATCTTTGAGAAGGTGATCATTTAAAGGAAAAATCTCTACGACCGCCGGAATTGCCATTTTTCAACGAATTTGTTTAAATTTTCATGTCAAGCTGTGCAACGATTTTGAAAAAAAAAATAAAATCACGCCAAGTTTTCTATTGACCCCGAAAAAATGATAGCATTTTTGTTTCCCGTAGCTAAACTTCTACACAGATTCAATACTGTGACTTGACTAATTTAGAATAGCGGGAGACTCGAATTTTTCTGCGAATTTTTTAGTATAAACGTTTTTTATGTTGCAATTTCAATCGAAAATCGGCAGAATTGTAAAATTGGCACCATGTTAGCCAATAATCATTCGGCTACGTTTGGAATGTCTCACTAATGCAAGGCCGAATTATACAATCGTATGCCAATTATGAGTCCTTTGGTTGATGTAATATGAACGAAATTATTTTTAATCGATGGCGTCGGAATATATTTTCAAATAACTCACTTTTAGACATTTAGTAAATTAATTTATAATTCAAATTGTGTAAATTAGCAGTTTATTGCAGAAAATATGATATTACTAATTGTATAATTGTTTCCATCCGTAAGTCATTTATTATTGTTTGTAATACTGACAGTTGAGAATATCGCTTATCTGTGAAAGCCGGTACAGTGCTACTTCTCTGTTTGTCGATCAAGAATTCTGCACACGTTACCACTAGGTAATCTTCTCAACCTCATAGAGAATGAAAGAGAAGTAGGGTATGATACTGCAGTGGTCTATATGACCGACGAACGCTAAAATTACGAGTGTCGTTCGGGTTGCCCCGGCTGCCACCTTCTAGATGCTCCGAGAAATTCCTTTTCTCTTATATGATTGTCGGTCTTTAGTAAAATAACCATTTTTTTGTATATTCCTTAGCGAGCAATCAACTCAACATCGCCAACTAACTGGAAGTCTGAATGGTGAGACGAGCGACTCACACAATCATCATTACAATCACAGCCACAGACATGAATTATCCTTATCGTCTGCATACTGCACATCACCGCCACCACCGCCGACGACCTTCACCAATTCTCAACGTGGCTGCGCTCTTCATCCGCGGTAAGTAGTTCCACCCCTACTTTTTCGTCGTTCAAAATAAAGCGAATTCGATTGTATTATGCGCCGAAATTATACCGGTTTGAAAGAACCGTAAGAACAATTACATAAATATCCTTTTTGCTATATTGCACGAGCTTGAATTGCAGAGGTTCAGTTTAATATTTATAGCATAAAATTTGATTTTGAGCTATTACAAATGAAAATTATTGAACTACAAATAATCTTGAGTTTCTGCTATTTGATCATTAGCAGGGCCGGCCTTCTGTAGAAAGAGGCCAGGGTGCTAGAAACCTTTTGAACCTTTACATTTTTTATGAAATAAAAACAATTACGAATATTAATATATATTATAGTTTACTCAATACGAGATTTTGTTTTCGCTAATACACCAATATAGCAAGTGCACTTAAGCGTTCTGCATACATACTAGAACGAAGGTAATTTTTTATTAATCTTAATTTGCTAACTGAGCGTTTCGCACTTGCTATAGTAACTGGCCACGTAAAACAAAGTTTCAAGAAAGTTAATGCATTTGAAGATATTTCTTCGTAATTGTTATTCAATGTTTATCGCAATAAGTCTTTTGCATTATTTACGTCGATTCCATTTAAAATTAAATTCCTTAGTAAACTTACTTCTTGAATTAGGTTTGCATCTATATCTTTGTTATATGAATGAGGGTTTAGAGCAACTATTCTAGATTTACACTCTTGTATTTCCCTTTCATGTTGCTACCATTGTTGTATACCTGCTCTCTGCAATTCGCAACATTTAACTCCAATTCATTTAATTTATTTACCAGAGTTTCCGCTAACCCTTCTCCAGTCACATCAGTGACTTTAATAAGTCCCACAAAAGACTCATTTATTGTTAAATTTCTCTTTTCAAAATTCACATATTTAATTATTATTAATGACGTCTGCTCTTTGTGGGAAATATCTGGAATGCAATCCATTTGCATACTAAAGTACGTTGCAGCTTTTATACTATCTTCAATTTCAATACAAACTTCATTTCTTATTGCCGAAATAATCTCTGTACCAAATGATGCACGATTCTCTTTTGTGAACTTTTTATCTTGTTCATGTGATCCATTAGGACAGAATCATATTGACACAATAACTTAATTAAACTTAAAAAATTACTATTATTAGGCGCCTCAACAATATCACATCAATAATTCTTAGGAACAGTAACTTCAGACGTTTAGTTTTTTTATTCATATTAACTTGGTTTGTGTTATCAATAATCGAACACAAATTCATTCATTTTAATAATTCTTTCCAAGCAATAAATCAATTAACATGACACAGAATGCTCATGATCATGAATTGCACTTGATAACTTTCTCCACTTGTTATAGCCGCCTATAAGTCTTAGTTTTAGCCTCCATTACCTTTTATTTTGGAATATAAAATATAACTAAAACAAAATACAGAGTCTTTTGTTTTTGAATATATTAACCAGCTGCGAAGCTGCGTTTCACCATTTGGTATTTTTTTCGAATAATACATAGTAAAAAATGATCTATCTTCAACATTTTTTATTAAAAACACTATTATATTGCATAGACCTATAGTTTTAACACAAATCATTCTGAATTTATTGGTTATTATACCTGGCCATAATCTTGGATCACCTATATCCTCTTTATCATATTCAATATTGTCAATATTGTCAATATTGCCATTTTCGCCTTTATCTTTTGATTCGAAGACATTTTCAGTTACTGTTTCTTTTATGATGTTTCCTTCACAAAATTTGTATTTAATGTAGAACCTTCTTCTTTAGTTGGAGCCTGAACTTCCGAACTTTTGGTATCCAGATAGATATCTCCTTGGCATCGACATAACTAGATCTAGCAATATCAATTATGTATAGCATGAATATTCTCAAAATACCATGTATAAAATGCAATCGTAAATTTACTTACTTTAATCATTGTGAATTTTTCATTAACATTTTGCACTGCACTTGCACTGAACAATACTACTGCCTGATGTGAGTTAATATCATAAACTAACATGGGAACAATACTTATCATTATTTTTGTTTCAAACAAATAACAAATACAAAATATTCGCGCATCAAGAATTAGTTCGAAGATTATCGATTTATCGAAATTCAAAAATCTACGGTAACTAATTATACTAAATAAATTTTATCAAATTAAATTATGTTTGCCACAAATTATAATAGTTATTACACCGATAAGAATAGGATCATTGTTAATTTTTTACATATAAGAATATACGCTATTTTAATTTTTGGTCATTTCGGAGTCCCGTCAATCGTGGGGCCCCGATGCACAGCGCCCGTGACATCCCCTACAAGGCCAGCCCTGATCATTAGTTAACTGTAATCGATTTTTAGTAGTTTCAAACGAAAATTAGTGATCTACACACGGATTTCGTACTGTAACAAACGAATCGTTTTTATTCAAGTAACTTCATGTTGAGATGAGTACACTAAATTAAATTAAATCAGTTTAGTTAAATTCATTGTACTACAAACGAAAATAAGTTTACTATAATCAATCACAAACGATTCTAAGTCAGTCGCGCGAAAAAAAATATCTTTTCGCAAGTAGGGTGCCAAGTTCATGTAGCTAGCAGAGGACTGTGTTTTATGAGTTTCGCGCATTAGTACATCGAAAATAGAGTTCGAAAATGAGTACGTATTGCAACTTTGTTAATACGATTGATATCTCGTGCGCTATTTCTACACTTCGTTTTCCCCTGATCTCTATCAGAGTCATCTCTCAAACACGTTTCATGATGAAATAACTTGGCTCACGCCTAAAACGAGAGAGAACCGACTTTGAGAGGAAAGGAGGTGGGAAACGCGGTTTCCTCATTGTGCCATTCCGGTTTCACTGGAACCTCCAGAACTAAAAAAGGTCATTACCTTGTTGACCGGTGCTATCCCGCGAACAACGCCGAGTCGTTCGATATTTCCAAGTTTCTATAAGCTTCTTTACCTTCCCTATTTTAGAGAATTTCATTTCTGCTTTCCCGCAACTCCATAAATGCTTAACGAAATTGAAGCTACTGCAGACATTCGGATTCGATGTTTTATAATTTAAAACTTATAATATTGTATTATTAGAAAAATAGTGGTTAGCTAAATTTGCAATTCAAATCTGCAATTAAATTTTTCTTTTTTTCTGTTTGTCGCATTGACACAAGTGTAGTAGAATGTTCTTTAGTAATAACTCAAAGGAATTATATAATTTTAAATATTGTAAAATTTTTTTTTATTCCTACATAGTTAGAAATTCACGCAGCATAGCGTAAAAAGATATACGATTGAATATTTGTATTTTCAATTCAAAGAGTTAGCCCTGTCAAACAATTACTTAGTATGTAATATTTCTTTATTTTCCGATGTGAAATTTCTAAAATAAGTAAATTAAATGATAATAATTTGATATGCAAATAAAAATACAACTAGAAGTAATATTACTACTCAATGTGAAATTACAACGTGACCGAAATGTCTCGTACTAGGTAAATTCATTGTACATTCTTTTTTTTCTTACAATCTGCCGCTCTCGAAACTAAGAACGCATTTAATCTTCGCGATATAGTTTGTTATCCGTTTGCTTGTACGCGACGTTGAGTTTGCAAATATTCTACCTCCTTTTATTTCTTTTTCATTGCCAAGCTTTTCGCGTCATTAATAATTCCCACTCATGTTTATTGCATTCTCCGTAATACAGCAAATCATAATCGATATGAAAATACTAAACTTTGTCGAAAAAGCGAAAACGCTTTAATTATCAGTTAAAGGCCGGTAGTGATTTCCTATCATGGGCTTTATATTATAACAAATTGCGCAGAAGCTGCGTATAGCAAGTTATAAATTCAGTTTCGTACAAAACATGGATCACGCTTAGAGAGAAGAGCGGGCGAGTGAACCTCGGCACGCGGGCCACGTTCGAAGCAATGAATTAGCGAAGTAATTAGATTGTTGGCGAAATTACGCGCGACTTTACAATGGAAACTTTAGGCCGGTGTGATGTTGTTGCATTTGCTGTGCGCGCGTGGTGCAGCCCAGCGCTATAGGTACGTGCCAAGCAAAAAGCACGCCATGAATGTATATCGCGTGAGTTTAAAACTTCGTTTTCGATATAACCTACAACAATCGCGTGTGACGTTTACGGAATATTACATTAGATGGTTACGTAGGCGCTTAAAAATTTGTTTCGAAAATTTAATTAAAAATCTCGGCCATATAATCAACAAAATCAGTGTGTATGCAACTGATGTACATATACCCTGGTAGAAAATTGTCTAGCGGCTAGCTAGGAACTAGCTAGCCACGCCATGGCGCTATAGCTAGCACAACTAGGCTGCCCCCGGGTGGAAGTGTAACGCTCGCACCAGCTAGTATCTAGGTAGACGAACTAGCTAGCATCTAGCTAAGCATTCCATCTTAAAACTAGCTAAAAATTAAATAGCTATATAAACATAAAAAAGTTTATATATGTCAAAAATGACTTGTTTTAAATTGATTAATTGATTGACGGAATCTTGTTTATGTAAAAAGAACAAAATTATATGATTTGAAAAAAAAAATATGTAGCGTATGTATATATTTTAGTATCATTTATTGGCCTTTGTAAATTAACACCAATCATATCATGGCAAGTACCTTAATTTCTGAAATAGCGTGAAAGACATATAACAATATTTGAATACTATACGTGAGTGCATTTATACAAGATAACAATTTGAACATGAGATATATATATATATATATATGCGTGAAAAATTACACCCATCCAACAAATGACTGGAACTAACGCTGCTTAACTTTGTAGAACGATCTCCTTCCTACTTAACCTATATGCTAGAACCACCTATGTGAAATTACTGCTGTCAATTATTCTTATATTCTGATGTTTCAAGATTATGTGTCAACACAGATTCTCATACAAATTGAATTTTGAAAAATATGAAAGAATATAAAATTAAAAACGAAGTCAAATGGTTTTTTAAATTTTCATATGAGTAATACTTTTAGTAATACTCGTTATAATTTAACTAGATGCTAGCTAGCAATACGGGGCAAAAATTAGACTTACATTGCGGGTTAAGAACTAGCTAGATGCTAACTAGCAATACGGGGTAAAAATTAGTCTTACATTGTGGGTTAAAAACTAGCTAGATGCTAGCTAGCAATACGGGGTAAAAATTAGTCTTACATTGTGGGTTGAAAACTAACTAGATGCTAGCTAGCAATAGAAATCAAAAACGAGTCTCGCGTAAAAGGTTAAAAACTAGCTAGTTACTAGGCTGTTTTTAGCTAGTCGTGGTTCGCCCCGATAATTTTTTACCAGGGTATAATTTCGAAAAATTTTCCCGGAAGATAATAAATTTGTTCACGTTATCGTTTCTTTTCACAGAAAGTATTTCTCTATTTATTTTTTTGAAATTCCATATTATTTGCATATTCGAATGGGGGAAACAAATGTTCAAAATAAGAGGAAGAGTTTCATTTTTACTTTAAAAATAAAAACGAGTAATTTCCATCGAGTTCTTTTGTTGAACGAATGAACCGGTAGGTATATAGATTGGAAATTCGAATAAAATGTACACCGTTATATTGGCTATTACTGTGTATTTGAAATTTCTATCAAGTAGTCATTGGTGCGATTGATAAATGCGGAGACAAAATTATAATTTCATGTATTAAATAATCTCAAATTACCTATAAATCAATTTATCTTGGTAGAATATCCCGATTTATAATCCGATCTTATATAATTTATGATGTCATTATTAATTTATTACCTTATATTATTTATTGATATTTATAAAAATATTTGAAATACTCAGAAATATACTGAAGATTCAAATTACAGAAGTAAATGTGCCCCACATAATGCGATTACAGAAATGAATTCGAATACGAGACACATTGCACAATTAAGGCTAATAGTAAATTGAGTTTTGATTCGACATCGTAAGAAGCTCGTTTGAATTGATGGGGGTTCATATGAATACCCTCTAACGAAAATTTGGCGATGTTGAATTCATCTCGGTATATGTACTCATCGGCCTACATAAAAAATATATACATATTCGGAAATCATTTTAGGTTTATGTATTATATTCGACATTTAGGTTTCTAAACCTAATCTATTCTCTGGTGACGATCAAAGAAATTTGAATTGATAATTCCCAGATAGAAAATAATCGGGGCAAATCTGGACTGACTAAAATGAGCCTAGTAATTAGATACTTAGTTTTTAACTCGTAGCGCAAGATTGGTTCTGCTTACTTATTGCTAGCAGGTAGATATAGTATCTAGCTTGCTGCGTGAGATTCGATTTTAGCACATATTGTTAACCAGCAGAACAATGTGTTAGGTATGTGTTAATTTCTAACACGTTACACAAAAGTAGATTTTGCCATGTATTAATAGCTAGCAACTGGGTAAGTTTTAACTAGCAGCTCAAGATTCATTCTTAGTACGTATTGTGTGCTATTGGCTATCTCAAATGTAATGTGTATTGCTAGTTAATATGTAACTGGATTTGACTACGCATTAAAAGCTAGTAATTAGTTAATTTTCAACTCACTACGTGAGATTGTTTCCTTGGCTGGTTTTTTCATAAAAATCATTTTAATTAGTAATTCATAAATAATTAATTCATTTATTTATTAATAATGAATTTATTTATTCATTAATTATTTGTTAATAAATTATTTTAAAGAAAAAATCATGAAAAAGATATGAGTGATTCTTCAAATTCGTAACACCCGCGTTTCGTACGAGTGTTCTAATACGATTTGATACATTATTTATCTCCTTTAAAATACATATTGTGTGATCAAAGGACGCTGTGTTTCGAATGTCTATGAAGTTAGCCCAGCAATTTCATATTTTCGAGAATAATGTCCATTCGTTAGGTTGTTCTCGAATTGTGCTCAATTGTGCCGTACAGGAATGTGGAAATATATCTACATTTTCAAAAAATATGAACAAAAATCAATTTTCCAATTAATGTAGCCTAGCAATTTTATTTATTTTTTTTTTTAATAATTTTTACTAGTTAAATTCTACACGATTTATGCTCAATTGTGCCGTAAAGAAAATACGTAAATTTTATTGTAATCCAAGTATATTTTATAACCTAGCTGTTATACCAACTGAAGAAACTGGGTAAGCTTTATTAATCATATGAATTTTCCTTGAATATGAAATATGCATATAATTTCTATATTTTCAAAAATTTTCATATTTTCTTCACGCAGAATTGAACATAAATCATGTAGAATTTAACTAATAAAAATTATTAAAAAAAAATAAATAAATAAAATTGCTAGGCTACATTAATTGGAAAATTGATTTTTGTTCATATTTTTTGAAATATAGAAATATTTCCAAATTCCTGTACAGCATAATTGAGCATAATTCGAGAACAATCTGACGATTAGAAATTATTCTCGAAAATATGAAATTGCTAGGCTAATTTCGACTCGAAATTTATTTTCTTCAATATTCGGCTTAATTAAATGAATTAAAAAATTTTTTGAATGACACAATATAGCAGACTACGAGCACAATTCAGCATAATTTTAATATTTTATGATACTTAAAATTGCTAAACTATAACTTCATAGACGTGTGTTACGAACACGAAGTACCTACCACAGGTAACATATTACCATGAAAATAAACGAGTAGTGGGCACGTGGTGAACGTATATACGCATACGTGAATCAAATTATAAGAGGTAATTATTCTGCAATGTAATTGACGGTAACAGTTGAAGAAAAAAATTACATAGAATCTTGTTATATTACAACTATTACATACATGAGTTTACACGACATTTTTTTTTTATTTTCAAAATATAATCTATTACTAAAAAAAATTGTACAGCTAGAAGTAGCTGTTAAAACTCAATCGGAAATGATTTACTTCATACACACACAATTATAAATCAAAAATTTAGTGAATCTATGAAGGGGATATCTTTTTCCGAGAAATATGATTTCGAATTTCCAATTAATAACATAGAAAAATGTGAGGAATTCGAATAAAAATGAAGAGATGGGCCTCTTTGCCGTTGTGAATTAATAAATTGTTATATTGTTAATTTTTTGTACATTAAATGATTTACAAATTATATGAGTTGTTGGTTAACCCGGCTGATTCTTTAAGTAAAAATGCAACGATGATCATAAAAAAATATTATAGCCGAAACGTTATTATTCGATGCACTTCAATAAGACAAATAAAAGAGAAAATTTTATTAAAAGCAATTGCAATGTAGGTAATGTTAGCCCAGCCTTTTTTGAATTTTTAAAAAA
>NCVS01001805.1:0-17629 GCA_003055095.1 Goniozus legneri | reverse complement strand
CGTGTACTGATGACCTGTTCGATAGTTTACTGTACAAAATTCAAAATTTCGTAATCTTGTAAGTCCTTGGTACAATACGTTTACCTGCGTATCCTAAAACAATTAAGAATCGAAGGGACAATAGAAGAAGACAATAGAAGTAACGGTCAGAACAGCTGCTGCTGGCGCGTCACACGCTTTCACGCACATTACGGCGCGCTCTCTTATTTTAGCTATAACTTTAAAAATATTTAAAATTTCGGTCTGAAATTTTTAGAGTATATTTTTAAAATGTTTTTCTTCTGAAAAATGTAAAAAAAAATCGATTTTTTGAATTCGTCACACCGGACTACTACCTTAAGATAGTGTAACTTTTCAATTTTCGAAAGGTCTGTGCGTTTGCATATGACTGATTGAAAGGTTGATTTAAATTCGTTGAATTTCAGAAAGCCGCCAGAAAACTTCGGTAGATTGGTCTCAGGCAGTCTAGGCATTTTCCGCTGATCTATTGATGAGGCTGAAAGTGAAGTGACTACTACAGGTTAATTGTCAAGAATTCTGGGTAATTCTCTTGAAATCTTCCTGTAGATTCTCTTCTCTTGCAGAGCCAATTGACTCTGAAGGTAGAGATGATTTGTCTCTGCTGGCGGCCAATGCATGATGAGCCTATTATGCTCGTCAGTAAATGATTTGTGCAACTTTTCGACCTCAATCATGAGTTTCTGTGCCTCATTTGCACCATTTCTTTTTAGTGCCTCAACCAAATCCTCCTGTTCAATCTCCCTCAGTGAGGCTACTAAATCGACCGGTTGTTGTGAAAGCCATTCCAGGGTGCGATGGGTAAGTAATTTACTGACGGGAAGCTCGATCGAGTAACTGAGGGAAGTTTAGGATTTGATGGAGGAACTTGAACAGTTCCTGACTGCTCTGTGGTTGAGTGAAATGACACAGATTCAGATGATTTAGTTGAGCTCGTACTTTTTGCTCGTGAGCGCGTTGGCTCAAGTACGATTAGCTTGGGTTGATTAGATGCCATGATAGGATGTAATGATGATAGTAATATAATATAGATGAAGAAATAATATAGAAGAAGATAATACAATTATAATGCTATGATATATTAAAAATATTAACTATATAACTATCTTCATTTATCTATCTCACTAACTACTCCTTACATTAATTTACTTATTTTAATAATCGCCTTACACAGGACAACCGTGTACAGATACAATTTCTCTTATGAGGAGCCATGTCACCCTCAGATACGAAAGAAACTGTAAAACAGCAAGATAGCTTCCAGAAATTCTATCGGCTTCATCTTGTATTAATGAAAGGCCCTCGGCAAAATAACTGGATGGTGCAAGAGGCAGTGACATTGACATTCTGAGCACGTCAGTGGGAGCTCCCTTCAATCTTAAAGATTTCCATTTCCTGAGAAAAAGGACAAAATACTCAGATTAGTATGACACACATTAAGAAAATTATACATTTGTACTTACTTGGTTAAAGTGAAACCAACAACCATGGACATTGGCGCAGGGGAATTTTTGCTTCAGAGAATTCGTTGATGCTTTATCAAAATCACTCATGACGAACACTTTAATTTTTTGTAGATCAGGTACAAATTCGAATATTTTATCCCAGATGGCATTGTATATTTTTTCAGATCTACAGGAGGAAAGAATGTATAGTACAGCAATGCCCTGCAACAAGAAATAAAAATGATTCAATTTGACATAATTAATTTACTTATTATTCAAAAGAATACTCACTGTGTCAGCACATCGCACATGGACTGTAAACAGCTGAGCTATTGCAGGTTTCCGAGGCAATATCTGCGAATAAAAACATTCTAGTTAATGTAATAGAAAGCAGTAAAGAATGATTGAAATGATAAATACTCACAGCGAATGTGCCATCAACAAATATTTCACTAGCAGTGACTACGGCTTCCAGTAATTTTGTGGAAGAAAATATTATAGCAGTTTCGTTCCCGTCAATGACTGTGGCCTGATGAAAAGTCTGCATCGGAGCATAATTTTCAAGTGTGGAATCCAATTCTCTGATCGTAGAAGGTACTTTTGGTTTGGATTTTAGTCTCTCGTTGTCAAGAATTGTACGCATCGATTGATATGTAATGTGACCAGCAGCTTCGGGATATCTGTAACGTAAATAAGAGATAAGGCGATTATTAAACTAAGTAAATTAATGTAAGGAGTAGTTAGTGAGAGAGATAAATGAAGATAGTTAGAATCAATAAATTACTAATAGTTGTAATACTTACCACCATAAGGGCACTTACAATATAACTATTTATTGCAACTTTATTTTGATTATTCTTGTATATACCTCAGTTATATGTAAATATAAATATAAAAAATCTTGCTAACATCTGTTAAGACGTTAACAAAAAAAAAAAAAAATTCTTAAATCCTTTCATCGGGGCGCTTGCTGTTTATGTTACGCTACTACTATTGTGAATCTGTCAACACCGTACCGACTGTGTGTTTATATTTACAAGTTTCACGAGTGATTATTGAAATATCAAAATACCGTATAACATCTGAGGTACAGTAGGAAAACAAAAAGGAAAATTCATTAAAAAGAAATCAGAAAAATAAAATTTATTTTATATTTTTTTAATTTTGCAAGTTTTGTTTTTTTTTGTTCTTTTTTCACAATTTTCATAATAATAAAAATAAATAGAATGAATGAAAAAGAAAAGATAAAATTATTGCGAAAATAAAGAAATTAGTATTTAATTAATTAATTAAATATTTATTAAATTAATTTAACCTATTCACCTAATTATCATCATCAGTTTCACTTAGGAAAAAAAAGGTCAAAATTTCGTGAAAATGGAGAAAAACGGGAATAATTAATTAATTAATCATTGACATTGATCGATTTGCTGATAATATGAAAAATATTAAAATTTCGTGAAAATGAAGAAAAATTAATTAGATTATTAATTAATTAATTATTGACCTAATTAATTATTACTCAATGTATTATTAGGCAATTGATCAATTGAAGATAAGAGGAAAGCAGCTCTGATAAATTTCCCGAGTCGCGGGGCCCCAGCGCCTGTGAGCCGGCACTGAGGGCCCCGTCGAGCGCGCCTCGGATTGGCCTAATAGTCCGAACTTTGACCACTAATAACTTCTTAACCGGACCTCGTATGAAAAAATGAAAGAGGACTTTTCGTCTTAGAATTTCACGCTCTATCAACGGTTTCTCTTTGGCAGAATCGTTACGGTACATCCTGTATACATACAAAAATTGAAATTATTGAACAAAATTCAAATCTTATGAATGTGAATTTCTTAATGAATTTTTTCAATCAGGGTTACACTCTATTAATAACTATGAAACAACTGTGACATATGCATTGTTTAACATTTCATCATTAGTCTTAGCATTTAGTATTCGTTTCTTAACCCAAATTGGCATTCTGTAACATTTACTCATTTTTTCATTAAAAGCTATAAACGTGACTGTTGTTTCTAACGAAGTACATAGAAAACTCCGAAATCTGTTGAAGCAAAGCCTATCAGAGAATAAAACGGTTTTAATTTTTTAAAAAAGCAAACTGCAAAAAAAATGAATTATTATAAGAAAAAATATTTTGAATAATACCAATTTGATTACTTTCAGTGATAATAGTATTATCACTAGTTTGGATGGAGTAAAAAATTAGGTGTTTGAATACTTTCATATTGCGTTGAAGTTTCTTCTAAACTATCTATAAAAGGACTACAGTTATGGATCTCATATGCTTTGAATCTTTCATTATCTCTACTATCATTATTCATGTACGCAGAAAACTTCAATCGTTTGAGTTCGATTATAAATTTGTTGGAGAAGTTGATTGTTTTTCCTGAAATATGCACAATACATTTTCATACTGTTCTCATAAGTAAATGCTGGTATGGAATCTAGTTGACCGTACAGTTGATAATCATGTACTAAATGTGTGAGCCCATGAATATTATAAGAAAGGAATTCTAATCCATGAATAGCTTCAGCATCAACAACGAATTTATCAAGGCTTGTTTAGCAAATTCGACAGCTTCAGGCGATGATGAACTATTTAACAGTAATCGCATGGACGCATGGAGTAATACAAAATGGTCATACTGAGAATCTGTTCGATATATCGAACATAGATGATCGAAAGATCGATTTATAATTCAAAGTAAAAAGATGAGTATCGAGTCAGTTGTCTTCAAGACGCAGTTCGGGAGAGTTAGTTTAACCTGTTTTGTGTGTAAAATCTTTGTGAAACATCGCGTACCGCACTGATCGGAAATCATGCGTAGAGGAGTATCACCGCGTACCGCACGTTCCGACGCTACAGAATCTTCAATAATTCCACAAAAAACTACGATAAATGTGTATAAAAGCAGCTGTTTAAATTCTGTAGCTTTATATTTTGTGTATTTAGATAACTCTCGCGGGATTCTTGCGAATTTCCGGGGGCAGTGCATTTGCAAAGTCGTTAATCGATTAGATAAAACATCGATTACGAATTTTTTCAACTTTCTTCGCTTACATTTACCAAAAGCTACTGACTCCACCAACTTTTTTGTTACACCCAAACAAACTAGGTGCATATAATCAAATGGTACCTGTTTAATATGATCAATTTCAAGGTCCTTCAACGCTAAAACACCATTATGATGCTCTTTATCGACCATCATCCTGTAATCAATATCAGTCCTTCATGCATAATCAATCCCTGGAAATCGCTTAGAATTTTTATATGTTATTCCTCTGACGTAACATTTTGAACAGGGAAATTCAGCTATGTTAGTTTTATGATTAAGAACATATGCACGAGCAGGAGCATCCGGTATGAAACATCAATTTTAGGTCAGAGCGATGGATCTATGAGTGACTCATCGGCTACTTCACAGAAGAGAAACCCGCCAAAGATGAAATATAACATAAGTTTTGCATCTCAATCATTAATAAAAAATTCGCAGTTCACTGATTCAGCTGGACGTAAATTAATTCCAATTAATAAGCCAAATCAGCAAACTATTATAAATCGACCATAGTCATCTCAAACGCCTCAATTCAATGAACTTCTGAATCAATCGAAAGAGACTAATGATTTATTAAGGTAATTTGTTTTCAAACAAACTTAGTTACATAAATGTCTTCGAGTCTGTATTTTCTGAAAACGGAAAGTGGTAGTGCCTAAAGTAGCTAAAATTGAAAAAAAAATTATTGTTCTTTTTTTTTAATAGTATCTATAACATAAAAACATTAAATTTCGTTTAGTCAGAAATGTTAGCAGCGGAAAAGAAAAAAAGGACGTAAGTATATTTTTTATGCGCAATTTAGAATATTTTATTTGTTTTCAATTTTTGTATTTCTAAATTATATCTGTTCACAGACAACTTACTGGAAATCAATAAAAGATCACCCAAAAAATCACGTAAGAAATCTATAGTGTCCAATAATTGAGAATCAGGTTTTTTTGTTCAAATAATACGCCAAAATTAATTTTTGATTTTCATAAGTTTTTTAATATCTCTTTCTTTTCAAGACAAATTGAAGCAAATTTGAAATCTTTATTTCAATCACGAAGTAGACGACTTGGACCATCTCCTTTTCTACCTTTCATAACCCACAAATATGTAGACAACTATGGCGAAATGGATGATGATGCAGGTTCACATTTGGTAAGAAAAATAGAATTATGATAATAGCTGTAAATTTTAATACTATTCATATCGAAAGTTTTTTTCTACATAGCGAATTACGTTGAAAACGGGTCAAATGGCCCATCGTCGATATGAATAGTATTAATGCCTAATTTACAATAAGAATAATTGTTTGTAATTAACGTTTCTTTCGGAAAACTTAAACGTAGTATATGTATAACCCTTTCAAAACGCACCTTCACTTTATATTGTTCTGTGAATTCAAATTTAATTGTTCGCAATTCTAACGACTCATATGCTACAAATATATCTAGCTTATTATCCTTATTATCTGCAAGCTGATCTTAGCGCGGATGATCTATCGATATTGAGCACCCGATGAAATGATGGTTTACCTATTTGCTAATATTTTTTTGCAAATACATTGCATACAGTTGCAATACACCGTACCCAATATGTCGCCTTCCTCTTCTGAAATCTTGATTTTAACACTAATGTGATATTTGAAGTCGAATTTGTTTTTTTCGAATTTCGGAAAACAATGAAGACCACCAATTGTGCATCGACTGTAAGCGATTTTACATGAACCCTGCTTATTGTTAGTAACGTTTACACTAGCGTATTATTTGCGTCAATATTTCCAATGTCAGTGTATCTAGTCGGCCTTGTTGAGTGCTTATGAACGACCTGTTACTGTGCTTATGTAGCTACTACTTTCTTTTATTTTCTCTCGTTAATTCTTTTATTATCAAACATTCAAGCTGCGAAATAATTGAAATCAATTGTTTCGCCAAAGATTATTTTACACTTTACAAGCACTAACGGAACCGAAGTTCCAATAATCCTTCTAACTACTTCTTCAAATTTTCCCCTATTCTCACATTATTTGGAATTTCAGCCGCAAAATGGATTAATACCTCTCCCATCTACTCTTCCTAAATATTTTCTTACCATCGAAATCTAAAAATTTCAGCAACAAAAGAAATGAAATCAATTCTTTCGCCAAATCCTTTTACTCATCTTTTTTCTTTCTTACCCAAACTCCACATACTTTTCTCTCGCTCTCTCGCTCTCTCTCTCTCTCTCTCTCTCTCTCTCTCTCTCTCTCTCTCTCTCTCTCTCTCTGACTTTTCACACGTCTTACCCCTCTTTGAGATCTCAACATTTTAGCTATTTTTTCTTGTTTTTGGACTCCGAAGTCGGATCACCCTTCGAATGATTGATAAATAACAATAAATAACAATAAGGAGGACCGTAAAACAATGATAAAAAAACTAGAATAAAATAAAAAAAATTAGTGAAAAATGACTACAATATAAATCATTTCACCACAAATAAAAGAGCAGCGAAGAAAAACTTTCAACTGAGGAAACTGCATCAGACCATGTACCTCGGTTTGTGTAACGGCATACTGCTATTCATAGTTTTATTTCTTTTTTTTTATTGTTGAATTTGTATTAACCAACCAACCATTTCACTGGATGTCATTTTTTTACCTAACACCAAATAATTTATTAATGATAATTTGTAAGATTGAAAGAAAATATAAAAATTATTCTCACCAAGGTCACTAGGGGAAATAACTGTTGATTATTAGTGATAAATCATGATGACGATGTAGATAAACAGTTGTAAAACAGGTAAAAACGTCTTTGGCGGGCCCCTTTTAATCACCCACATAAATTCACTTAAAATTACGTAAAGAAGTACAAAATTCTAGTAGTTATATAGATAAGTATATAGGAATGATGTATCATAAGATGTATATAGTAAGAAACATAAGTGTATGAAATTTTCTGGCGTCATAAATTCACACGAATTTTTCTTTTTTTTAAGATGAAAACATACTGAGGCCTCTTAAGCTTAGAAGTGTAAGCATTAAAGTCATGCGACTGAAATACATAAATGTATTTATTTTCTTTTTTTCCTTTATTTACTGGCCTGAAACTCGAGAATCTAAGCATCGAAACTATGCGTAACAAATGCATGTAATCCACTCTTTTTTCTTTTATTTGTGACAAAAAGATATTTACAGGCGTCGAACTTAAGCGTTTGGCGACTGACGTATTTTTTCAGACATACCAAAACTGCGGCACTATATGCTCGTGTATGGGAAAAAACGTAAAACCCTTTCCGTACGATAAAGTCACTTGCGTTACTTTACTTTTTTTTGTATCAGCATTATTACGCTCTTTGCAGTCTAGGCATCGTAAATAAAAATTCTTGGCGTAACATAAGAAGAGCGCGACAGCTCTCATCAGCAGTCAAACAGTTAATAGTGTAAGAATCCGAAATTTTTCGTTTCCATGTGACGAAAAGATATTCACAAGTCTTAACCCTTAACGGCCACATGGGGCAACTAGTTACCCCAAGCTCTGAAGAAATAAAATTAGACAACTAAAACCGATGAAATTAATATTAATAACTGTATCTGCTAGTAGTAGACAGACGTTGGATAAACTCCAATTAATGAGAAGCCGAGAAAACGCATGGTGACGATTTGATTGTTCGTTTTCTCGGCGTGGGGTAACTGGTTACAGTCCTAATCATTATGGAATCTTGTCAGTTCATGTGATTTCTGATATTGTACATTGATATGTCCAGTGAACGTTCATTGTGTGACAAGATGTGAATTCCAGAATTTGAGAAGACGATGTAAATATAAACTTAGATTCATACAGATACAGAATTAATACAAACTCATTTTTTGAACAAATAATTTTCATTTTTGGAAATTTCAATGTATGTAATTTTTTCCATCGTTCCCTTCAGTAATTTTGTAAAATAAATATATTTTTTGAATGACCAATTAAAAAAAAATTTTTATCAAATTTTTTTATTAACAATTGAAAAAAAAACTTTTTCAAATTTTGTTATTACCAATTAAAAAAAATTTTTATCAAATTTTGATATTAACAATTAAAAAAAATTTTTTATCAAATTTTGATATTAACCCCTTGCACTATTTGAACGTACCGTGTACGTCTTTGGAAATTTATGCCCATATCGATAAAGACGTACAGGGTACGTCAAAAAAAAAAAAAAATTGGTAATCGCTTATTTATACTTATTTTATTATCATAGTTATTAATGAAGGAAAAAAAATTTTTTTTGTGAAAAGTCTTGTGTGCGATGGACACACATGTTTCTGCTAAAATGCCGATAGCGCAAGGGGTTAACAATTTTAAAAAAAAATTTTTTTCAAATTTTGTTATAAACAATTAAAAAAAATTTTTATCAAATCTTGTTATTACCAATTAAAAAAATTTTTATCAAATTTTGTTATTAACAACAATTGTTATATTATTGAAGAAAAATAAATTTTTCTTTTACATTTTGTTATTAAACAATTTATTAAATAAAAAAAATTTTTTTCAAATTTTGTTATTAACAATTGAGAAAAAAAATTTTTATCAAATTTTGTTATTAACAATTGCTATTTTTCAAATATACCGTTTATTATTAACAATTTATTATCAAATATACCGATACCGAAAAAACACGTATGAACATGCTTCGATACTGCGAGGCTGCGAAAATTAATCGATCAAACGAACTTACCTGTACGTGAAGTTCTATCGTAATTATATGAAGTCTTCGCTCGAACTACATTACTATAACAATGCGTAGTTGTTTAGAGACAGCGGGGAAAATCCAACTGTTTACACAATAAACCACATTACCATTTAAACTTGCAGAATTACACAATATTTTATTGAATACAAAACAACAACTCTAATCTTGTAGTACAGACCGGGCAAACTCAAAGCCATCCGATACAATGGGTCTTTGGTAAAATCGCGCGAAAGTCTGTGATCTCTTAGACCAACCAGCGGTTCGCCTTATAGTGTCTATATCCACACCCCGCTCCAACGCCTTGGACCCAGACGCATGTCTAGTAGAGTGTCCGGTAAAAGTATCAGTATTAACACCATATAACCGCAAGGCACGCTTTAGCCACCTACTCACTGTATCCGCCCCTATTGCATTATGAGGCGTTCTTAAGCTAATAAACAAATTATCAATATTCTTTCTAATGTTCCTAGTAACATTCATATAAGCCTCTAATGAATTAACAACACATAAATTCGGTCTCTCTAAAAACCTAGGTAATTGTAACAGCGGCTGTTCCCTACCAGCGGCCGAAGTCTTTATTAACTCGGGAATCTTAATTTCTACACCTCTATTAACTTTCCTAATATTGGAAATTTTAATTAATGACAATGTCTGCGCTCTTTGCGCCGTACATAAAGCTAATAACAACAGAGTTTTATACGTCACGTTAGTGAGATTATCACAGTCTAATACTTCTAGCTGGTCTAGAACAATAGCCACATCCCAAGTATGCGAATACTTCGGTCTGGACGGTCTCAGACGGTATACTCCTCTCATAAATCTCGAGATATCCGCCTGCTCTCCCACCTTATTTTGCGAAACCAGTGAAATAGCGCTTCTAAATGAATTAAGAGATCCATAAGACGCTCCCATCTCAAATCTTTCTGATAAAAAACTGAGTACGTCTGCCGTACTGGGGTTAACAAAACTAATACTTTTTCGCCCACAAAAATCATCCCACTGTTTCAACGCACAGCTGTACTGCCTCAAGATAGAGTTAGTGACTGACGCTAGCATAATTTTGAGTGCCTCTTCCGGTACCCCCCTTTGCAAAAAGGCTGCCCGGACACTTTGGCGACAATCAAACGAAGGTGTTGCGCTCGTGGGTGTATCTTCTCTCTATCAGGGGATAATAACATTTTTCTATCAGGTCCAAAAATGATTGCGTTATCTAATAAAAGCTCTTCAAACATAGGAAACCAAGGCTGGTTCTTCCATAACGGAACTACGACAATACCTTCAAACCCCTCTCGCTTTATTTTTGCTAAAGCTTTCAAGATGAGAGCGAACGGAGGAAAGGCGTAAAAATAAAATTCTGACCAATCCATAGTAAACGCGTCAATTCCTAAAGCACCCTCTTGAGGAATCCAAGCCACAAATTTCTCACATTTTCTATTGTCTGCAGACGCAAACAAGTCAATTGCTGGATGGCCAAAATGCTTAACAATTATCTCAAAATATTCGTTACTCAGCTCCCACTCTATGTCATCCTGGGTCATTCGTGAAAGCTTATCCGCTACTACGTTCTCTGTTGAAGCTATGTATAACGCGAATAAAATTATCTCTCTCTGTTCCGCCCATTGCCAAATCTCTCTAGCCAGCGCACTCAAGTAATCTACCCTAACTCCCCCCATCTTATTTATATAAGATAGAGCCGTGGTATTGTCAACACGCAACAATATCTGTACATTCCGTACTTCTGACGCTAACTGTGACAAGGCGATCTTAACTGTTAATAGCTCCAGATAATTTATGTGCAATCTCCTTTCTTCTAGAGACCACACCCCAAAAATTTCTCGTGTACCATCAGTTGCGCCCCAGCCGGTCGAGGATGCATCGGTAAAAATAACCTTTTCATAGCAACAATCCTTAATATAATGCACCCTCCAGGGTAAATTTTCCTTCCACCATCTCAGCTCATCCATAATGACTTCTGGTAACCTCATGATTCTATCGAAATTATAATCGTTCATTATTAATTGGAAAATTCTTTCTTTTTCTAATCTTTTCATATATAACCATCCATATTCGACCGCTGGGCATGCAGCAACCAATTTACCGATCAAGTGTGCAAAATCTCTGATTGTGCAGCTATCCTTTCCCAAAAATGTACCTATTAACTCTATTAACCTATCTTTTTTTCATCCGGTAGAACGATATAATAATCTCTAGTGTTAATGCACATTCCCAAAAAAGTACCTATTTGTGAAGGAGTCAGCCTTGATTTCCTATAACTAATTAAAAAACCTAGCGATTCGAATAATTTCACAGCCTGTTTTATATTTTCTGAGCAGCGGTCGAGTAAACCTTCTATACCTAGGTAATCATCTAAATAAATTACATTCTTGAAACCTCTACTCCTTAATATCTTCATAGGAATTTTTAAAAGTTTTGTAAATATGTACTGTGCTGAGCTCAAGCCAAATGGGAGACATGTAAATTCATAAATTCTTTCTTGGAACTTAAATCTGACATATTTCCTAGACTCTTCATGCAAAGCAATCGACCAATAAGCGTCCTCCAAATCTATGGAGGCTAAATAGTCGTTTGGAAACGTCAATGCTACAGCCGTTCTTAAGTCTTCCATTATTCCGTTATTTCGCCAATCTGTTTTGGTTTTTCGCTCAAAGCATCTTTTATGTCTGTGCTGTGTAGACATTTTTGAAGGTTTGTTTAAAATTTTTGACGTTTAACTGATCTAACCCAGGGAGCGCCAACTGTATGTCAAATAATAACCAACGTCACGTTTCATTTTATATGATTGCATTTATTATACAGGGTGTCCCAAAAGTGGCGCCCGGAAGTTTAGGGGGTTAAAGTACGCAAAAAACTGAGAAGAAAGTTCAAATAACTTTTTTCAACCCGATCAACCGTTTCCGAGATATTTTATGGCGAAAAAACGGATTTTCACGCCTCCGTCGGTAGCCGCCGGTACGGACCAGCCGCTGGATGGTAATCCAATTTTTTTCAAAACGCTGTCAAAAATCGTAGGAACGAGATATCGACATGGGGGTTTTCACGATTGTCTTCTTAAAATACTACACTTTAAAGATATTAAAACTTCCCTATGACGATCTTTTACGGATTGTCTGGAATTAAGCGCTCAGTACAACGTGTTTTTTTGCCGCCGCCGGCGCGAAATTGATACAAATTTGAACAACAATTAAAAATCGTAGGAGAGAGATATTGACAAGAGGTTTTCACCGTTGACTTCTGTGATTATCCCTCTTTCGAAGTAACAGAACTTCCCTATGACGATCTCTTATGGATTGTCTGGAAATTCGTTCTGAAGTGTAAGTTGTTTTTCGCCGCTGCCGTGCAATGCCAGGCGCTGGCGTTTGTAATTGATGAAACTAATTCATATCTGAAATTAGTTAGATCGAGATATTGATTTTCAGTTTACATTATTGTCGTTTCTTGATTATCAATTCAGTATTCTTCAAAATTATTTTACGACAATTCTTCGCGAATGAAGAGTCAAACCCGTTTTTTCTCGCGGAAATCCGCGAATTTGTAAATGTAAACATGATCGTTGTTGGATCTAAATCAATGAAAACGACGCCGATTGCTCCACATCCCCTTTACCACCGCTCACAATGCGAACGAATACTTGAATATTGGATACTATGAAAGATCTCAATACGTTTCAATTGAAAAACCAAATTGTCTTCCTCTCAAGAATCCAGACAATCCGTAAGAGATCGTTATAGGGAAGTTTCGATATTCTGAAAGAGGAAGATTCAAGGAGAACAATGCTGAAAACCCCGTGTTGATATCTTATTCCTACGATTTTTAATCGTAAATTAAAAATAAAACTGTTTTAATTCATCGCAACCGATTACCGTACAGCTGCCGCGAGGGAGGCGCTCGGTACAATAGTTATTAAAAATAAGATTGTTTTCCTCTCCAGATTCCAGACAATCCATAAGAGATCGTCATAGGGAAGTTTTGTTACTTCGAAAGAGGGGTGATCACAGAAGTCAACGGTGAAAACCTCTTGTCAATATCTCTCTCCTACGATTTTTAATTGTTGTTCAAATTTGTATCAATTTCGCGGCGGCGGCGGCAAAAAAACACGTTGTACTGAGCGCTTAATTCCAGACAATCCGTAAAAGATCGTCATAGGGAAGTTTTAATATCTTTAAAGTGTGGTATTCTAAGGAGACAATGGTGAAAACCCCATGTCGATATCTCGTTCCTACGATTTTTGACAGCGTTTTGAAAAAATTGGATTATCATTCAGCGGCGGGTCCGTGCCGGCGGCTGCCGACGGAGGCGTGAAAATCCGTTTTTTCGCCATAAAATATCTCGGAAACGGTTGATCGGATTGAAGAAAGTTAATTGAACTACTAAAGAATTGTAGATCTCTGCGAGACGAATTAAATGACCTATAATAAGTTGTTTTTATTCGCAATATTGTGGTCGTGGGAGGCAATTGAAAATTGCGCGCATGCGCTGACATAAAAATTAGTATATCTCTGCCAAAAATTGATATCTTTTAGGCAATTTTTTTTTAGTTTAACAGAATGAACTGAGCTTTCTTATGAGCTCATCAGATTCTACCTGCGGTTTTTCAGTTTTTTGTAATATCGATTTAAACATTTCAAATCGATTTTTCGATCATTTATTAAGATCGTGCAAAAATTTAACCTATCTTAAACGATTTCTCGTCGAAAAATCTATAAAATATGTAATTTTCGTAAAAATAAAAGTGGTGGAAGACAGACAAATCTTCAAAAAACCGTCAGAAAAGGCCATTTTCCCTTGTTTTTACGCGCCAGCCGCGCGCGCGCGCAATTTTCAATTGCCTCCCACGACCACAATATTGCAAATAAAAACAATTTATTATAGGTCATTTCATTCATCTCGTGGAGATCTACAATTCTTTAGAAACGCCACGAATACATCTTATATGGTTTTCGAAATAATCGCAAAAAAACGATTTTTTTTGCCTCTTCAATGTCAATTTTGACTAAGACCCCGACGAAATATCGAAAAATTTTATTTGAAAAATCGATTCAGCTAGTCGAGCTGTATCGAAAAATATTCTTGTTTGTCATTCTCCAAAATTTTCCTTCATTTCCGTGGGCTGACTGGACTAAAAAATTATAATTTCGAACTTGAAGAAATTATATTTACGGCACAAAACAGCACAAGTCGCGTACTTTAATTAATTTAAAAATCAGTTCGTAATTCGAAACTTGCGGGGCTAAGTTTCATAACGAAAAAACATGAAAAAGTGAAAAATCGCTATAAAAATTATAATTTCAAACTTAAAGAAATACTATTTACGGCACAAGACAGCACAAATCGAATACTTCCATTAATTTAAAAATGAGTTCGTAATTCGAAACTTGCGGGGCTAATTATTTTTGAAAAACAATTTTTGTTTATACCTGCTAAAATTTCATTGATAAGAAATTTTTTTACAGCACATAATAGCACATGCTTAGCAAATTGCAGCACAACAAAAATTTTTCTAAAATTTTCATTTTGCGGGGCTAACTTGATAGACATAATAAAGTGCGAAATGTGTTTACATATATGTAATGTCAATACCAGCAATGTGAGCAATAATAATTTGGACGATCAACGTAAACGTCAATTTTCTATTAATTTGAGAGCTGCTGCAGGTAATATATTATTCTTGTACTAATTGAAATTTATGTGTATATCTTATAAATACTGATGTTAATTCTATTTTATTTTCCAATCGAACAGCAATAGTAGATGCTGGGATTGGTGCCAGCCAGTTCAACACAATTTTATCCGAATTAAACATCCCAACGATCCACAGAAGTTTACTTCGTCGCCATGAAGTTATTATCGGAAACGGTTTAAAAGAGTTAGCAGATGAAAGCTGTGAGTGTGCAATTTAAGAAGAAGTTGAATTGACAGTAAAAAATAACTCATTGAGGTAAATGTACATAATTTCTGAATCATTTTTTATATAGTATCAAATTCATTAACTCATACAACATTGCAATTACAAATTTTTTAGTTGTAATGAAGACCCAGAAGACAAAATAACGAAATTGTCTGTTAGTACAGATGGTCAATTCCACCTTTTCAGCTGTTTCAAGAGAAACCTCCCACGACATCGAAAAATGGTCCGATTTGAATCATGCAACCAAATGCTTGAGTAAAGCATTGTGGACTGCGAAAATCAATAAGGATGTCATCGAATATTTGAAATATTGTTTCTCTTGCGCGGCGAAGAAGAACAAAAATAATGCTGATAATGTTCGGCAATCAATTTTAAATATCGTGCCTCATGCATTTGATGAGCACGAAAACTGTGGCGAATGGTGCAAATATGTATAGAGAAAGCGGAGGCGATTATGTACATAAGGGATTACCGCACGGAAAGGGGTTGAAAGGAAATGAATTGAAATCGATCCTATCAACGATATTCAAAAAATTTGCGGATAACGCGAAAAAATTAGCGCCGTGCGGTTCGACGCAAGTGAATGAATCCTTTAATGCTTTGGTTGCTAGTAAGCATCCAAAATCTAAATTTTACGGCGAATCTGGCTCTTATAACGGAAGAGTTGATGCGGCGGTATTCCAGAAGAATGAAGGGACATCCTATATTGTTGCGCTAAATGAAAGATGTGGTATTTCGCCAGGAAAACATACAAAAAGTTTCCGAACGAAAAAAGTCATTTTCAGAAAACAGCGGAAAAAAATAATTCAGCAGCCAGAATATAAAAATCGGCGAAGAGAACTGAAAAAAATGAAAACATTAAGAAAATCCAATAGAGAAAGAAGAGAAGGAATAACCTACTGTACAGGATACGATCTTACTCGAACCATGAATTTGAATAACTGGAATACCTGCAATGAAGATGTTCCTAGTGAGATCAAATATATCTATTTCGACCTGGAAAGTACTGGTTTTTCCACTCATTCTGCAGAGATTATACAAATCGGAGCAATAATTGGTGAAGAAGAATTTAACATTTATATTTCACCAATGAATGGAATACCAAAGAACATTTCGGAGTTGACTGGTTTGTCGATCCATGACGACCAAATGTTTTTCAACGAAGAAGCTGTAATATCAAAAACATTGCGTGCTGCTTTGAATGATTTTTTAAATTTTTTACAGAGCGCTGGTAATCATTGTGTTTTAGTTGCCCACAATGATTTCGGTTTAGATATCCGTCTCATTATTAGAGACTTTCAAAAAGTAAATCGGTGGGAAGAATTCAATAAAATTGTATATGGCATGATAGATACTCTTCCAATCTTCAGACAGAAAATTCCTGAGCGAATGAAAAATAAAGAGAGCTTTAAACAGTCAGTTTTGGCAGAAGATTTATTAGATTATAATTATTCAATGAAAGCTCACAGCGTAATAGAAGATGTCCGTGTTTTAAAATCTTAATAACGTTAATAACGTTAAAAAATCGTGGTGTTTCCCAACACATGATTTCAAAAATTGCAAATACTGGAATTGCACTTCATCATATGCAGCAAATATTTAAACAAAATGAAGATGAAGGAATTTTAAATTTGTTACGAGAGGATATTAATGGACGTCCGCAAGTAACAAATTCGAAAAAAATAATAGAAAAAGTATCAAAAGCAATAAAAAAATCGTTAGAATGCTAAAAATTTTATTTTATTGTAGTATTTTGTTCGTTCTTTGTTTCTTTGTTCCAATAAAAATTTATTATTGTTATTATCAAATTCTCATTAGTATTATTTGCTTCTTTATCTTTATAATATGCATATAATATTATTTATATTATAATTTTGCATATAGGAACGTTAAAAATTCCGTTGTTCAATTGAGACCAACAAACATATGTTCTTAGTGAATTTCCAATTCGCTAGGACTTGTATATGTATGTTAAAGATGTGACGTCACCGCGTTAACACCGCCATTTTGTGGTCAAATTCTCCTGACTTCGCTCTATTTAATAATTATTTATGAAATAAAGAAACGGTGATTCATAAAGTTTTTGGTACGTATCTACTCAGGAATAGTTGATGCATATTTATATAAATTTTTTACAGAAAAATCTTTTCTAATAAAATCGATAACATCAATAAAGTGCATCAGTCAATGAAGATGTCTATACATAGTTTTAAGACTTTCGCGGTCATTGTTTACCTTATGACTAATGTGTTGTTGACTAATGTATATACATCTTATGTTAAAATAGTGATTTTTAATGTTAAATAGCTTTTAAACGAAACAATGAAAAATTTCTAAACAAAAAATTTCTAATTAAAGAAGTTAGTCTCTATAAGATAATAAAATTTCAAAAAAAAATCTTTTATTTTGAATATGCAACAACGTCCTTAACTACAAACGATTTACAAACGATTTGCATTGTTTAAATTGA
>NCVS01001803.1:26623-99096 GCA_003055095.1 Goniozus legneri | reverse complement strand
TAATATTACCCATATTTATCAGTGGGGAACTTATACTTTTTTTTCAGTGTGTAAAGTAAGAGAATATAAAAAAAATTTTAAAAAAGAGTTTGATAGTTCTTTTTTTATTTGTTCAGAAACACATTCAGTAAAAAAAAAATAAGCAATCGGTAACGATTTTTGTAAAAGGGAAAAATATTTCCCTTGGTCGTGAAAGGGTTAAGAAAGTATCGAGGCAATTTTTCAAATAGTGTCGAGAGAAACGAAGAAATTATATAAATTTAGCGATGATATCCGTCTCAGTAGGTCAACGGATAGGAGCTCCGACACAAAAGATTGGCTTAACTCGTTTGGTCTTCGGCAAAGAAAATTTCTTAATGACATTGCGCGAGAGAGATAGACCGGTGCATGAAAGCGTCATTCGTCTCTATAGCCCGACGTATCCCGTGCTAGTCTAACTTT
Source organism: Goniozus legneri (assembly GCA_003055095.1). Lineage (NCBI taxonomy): Eukaryota > Metazoa > Arthropoda > Insecta > Hymenoptera > Bethylidae > Goniozus > Goniozus legneri. The sequence continues at coordinate 98,655 of NCVS01001803.1, read as the reverse complement.
TTATGACTTTAATTTTAACTCCGAATGATTTATCACGTAGAACAACCGCGTCGTTAACAAAATTACCGTTCCGGTGAAATATGTATATAGTTAACGAATAGTCGCCGTAGTAACATTCGAATTTACAATCAATTCGAGTTTGGACAGAAACGGCTCTCGATAAATATTTATTCGCTCGCCAAAAAACAATGATTTTTTGAAACCGAGCGAGTCTAAAAAAGCCGATTAATTGCGATTTCACGCGACTACATAAACAAACGATTAGGAGATTCCAGGAAAGTGCACGCGCGACGCGAAATTTCTTTACTACCAGAGCTCAAAAGTCAAAAGTCGACCGGGGAGGGGGACAATCGATTCGTAAAGCGGCTCGTTACAATTTTCGCTCATTTATTTTCAATCGACCGCGATCATATTTTAATTAGACGCTCGTTCCTTTCATTTGTTGCGACATTACCGACGCGCCGTGGTGAATATTTATGCCGCGCGCATTCGAAATTGAGCATGCATGCGCCGTAAGGATAATCCCGGGGAAGTATCGCGCGAGGAGCCACGATTGTTTCATTGGTCGACGCACTCTCGATATCATATGCGCGGCAATACATATACGCTTTGCAAATGCGCGCATGACTCGCGAGCGAGCGAGCGCGATTGCCGTGAGAACGGGGTCATCGCGAACCGATGCCTCGCCTATGACGATCGAATTCTCCTTCCTTGTGCGTTGCAAAATATTACAAACCCAGAAAATCTTCTCCGAAGGCTTTCACCTAATTTTTTCTCAAATTCGTTAATCAAATTCTACTTGATTTTCTTTGGTGAAATCAATAACACTGGCTCAACTGGTGTTCTATATCTGAAAAATAATTCAAGAACTCCTTGCCCAAGATGATAGTTCAATGATTAGTAGACACAAATTAATATTGGTGCACGTTAAATGTTAAATTTAACATATTTCGCTTGTCTCAGAACGTCCACAATAATTTTTTTAATACAACATAAAGCAATGTGTAAAAATATAAAACATATTATATGTCAAATTTTTAACAAATTTTTGTAGTTACTTTGACATTATTACAATGTCGTTTTAAATATAGTTGTTGTTTTAACATATTATAATGTTGAATTCAAAAAATAACAATTTTTATATGTTGTCGATCGTTTTTAACATCTTTTCTTACATTCTTTTAACAAAAAACGATGTTAAATTAAAATAATTGGCAAACATGGTAATTTTGACTAAGAAATATGTAACTTTTCTGTTGATTTTACAGTTAAGATTGTTCATGATATGACATAAAATTTTTAACAACCGATTTTTTTTAACATATTACACATTCATTTTTACCGTGTGACAGAATACAAAAATAACAGCTTATCAATAATTTCAATTTGTTACGAACGTGAACAAAAATACTACCACGATTAGAGAATAAATTTTCATTTCAAACGACAATTGTAATTTTGTTTTTTCATTTTTCAACTCGTGTATTCCGAAGTGAGTTAGCTTCAGTGCCGTATCGGAAGCCGTTTTAGAAGACGCGCCATTCTCTGTCTCATTTCTCTATAACACGGACGAAAATAACGTTAGGAGGACGCGCTAAAGGTAGTACCGTTCCGAGAAATTAGCCTCGGGTACGCGGGTCTCGATTTTTGGCCCCGTCGTAGTCGAGCTCGCATGCGCTCGCGATTGTGCAATTATCCCGCGAGCGATAAAATCACGCTCGTCGTTTGTTATCAAACGGCGGTTACGCGCCGAGTCACGTGACAACGGCTCGTGACATCGAGGATGAAGCGATTTCGCTGTTAATCGAAGGATTCTTTCGACAAAACGTGACTTTTTAGCACAGACTTTTCAACGCGAATGATTGCGATTGTATCAACGCGCTGAGCCGAACGTAATTCTTAACAGTGTATTTAAAGAATGAAAAATTGATTGCGTGTTATAGCCGAATGTATGACTCACAGTACGTACTTTCGTCTTTGTTTTTAAGGCAGGAAGTCTAACATTAATGTCCTGCTAAAATTATTCTGCTACAATTCTAGCGTAGCATGAATGAAGCATGATAATGTCATCATAGCACGTAGTGCAGGAATGTCAAACTTCCTGCCCTTGTAGTGTAATATGTAAATCTACTATTTCAACGTGGTAGAATACCGAATTGAAATATTCGCGAACGCTATCAATTAACGTGTATCTTCTTCCCCCACGAGACGGGACTCGCAACTCGCAACTCGCGTTGGTTTTCCTATAGGAAGTGAATAAAACATTTTTTCGGAAGAGTAAAAAAGATCGTCTGTCCCTTGACTACGTCTTAACCCTTTCAGGACCATAAGATTTCCAAGACTAAATATGCCAATACAGCACAATATTTTAGCTATTCACAAAAAAAAGAAAAGACAGTTTGACAGTATTTTTTTTTTGTTGAGAAATTTTCCTTGAACACACGTTTTATTTTAACATTCAGTAAAAAATATTGATTCAATAATTGAACGATCAATAACGATTTTTGTAAAAGGGAAAAATATTTCCCTCGAATGAAAAACATATAGGTTGAAGAAGATTAGGAATATATTTTTATCGATAAATCGGTAAAAAAATACATAATTTGCGAATTAGCGATAATGGGTGGTAATAGAGGCGAATACGACCTTGCGATTTCCGGCGATTAACGCTCGTCTACGCAAGTCCCCTATAGGGTCAATCGGTCGTCTGCTTCGGTTAGACCTGTCCGCGTATTTAAACCCGGAATATGCATGTTCTCTTGCATATATGAAAACCGAAACGCCTATATTTCATGCATCACGCGACACATCGAAGAGCTTTATAAGACCGTTACGGATGGCGCGTGAGTTATGCGGCTCGACGAATTGCGTGCCGGGAATGAAATTTTAGTTAAGTAAGAAAAATAATTAAAAAACCAAACGATATAGAATCGATAGTTGGTAGGTCGTGTCCCAGGCAGACTGGAAATGAATTCGAAAAGATTTTCAAGATCGCCGATCTGCGGGGTCAAGTGGGATCAAAGCGTCGAAACTATCCGATTGAACATCGTACAGCGACAACATAGCGTTGATATTCGTTGCTCGCTCCCGTAGGAGAGTAGACTCAACGATAGTTATTCATAGAATAGATTATAGATCGCGTGCAACTAACTTAAAGCGTGCCCACTTGCGTTCATCTCGTGTCTGCGTTTGTCCTTCCTTTAAATTGGTTGGTCTGATAATTATACGACCAAGTATATTTAGAACGGGATTCGCCGAGGCAACGAAAGATTGTTTACCTTGCTCGTTGATTCACAACTCGGTTCATCAATCGAAGGATTCGCCCTTATATTACCGATTTACCGAGAAGACCGTTGCTTTGCATCGAGTATCGGCAAAGTCGAGACGCAATTACAAGCCCATGGATGTTATCCACTTTTGCGATCTCGATCGGATATTATCTACGCGATCTACCCGACCAGCAGTCTAACTCGACTGATTAATTATCGCTCTACTCTTGAAGAACTCTCGCGTTTGACTCGCGCATGACGTCAGTAGGTTGAAAAAAATTTTTCGCGACCTTGTCGTAAACTTTGCGTGCCAAGATCACGTTGGCAAGCATCGTGAGCAGTTCTACCAGTCCGTGAATGTCTCGCGGTATCTTCCGACCAGAGAATGTCTATGTACGCACTTCGTGGATTTATCTAGTTCTCTATTTTTCCGCATCTAGGGTAGATATAATAACTATTGACACTAAGGACCCAACTTGGAATTTTCGATTTTTAACTGGGGTTAAGTCGCAAAGTTTAATAACTCACTTAATTGGAATTTTAAATAACGAAACTCATTTTCAATATTGCAAATTGGTTTCATTCTGCAGTGAATTAAAAAGAAAGGTCAATCATACATAAGTACCAGTTATTGACACGTAAAAAATTTATTTTGTCAATCACCAACTATAAATAAGGTACATTATCGGTTTTATAGAAATTTATCTATCAGAAGTTCTTTTTACAGCTATAAATAACATCACTGTTGATAAAAAAAATATTGAAATAATAATGTGTCAATAATTGAAGCTCTATCGATAACTAGTAATACCTTATTACTTATTTGACAAAATAAATTCCACTATGCGAATGGTAACGTCGGCTATGTCAACATAGTAACGATTACCAACTTACATTATTTTATTTTTCATTGAAAATACAAAAAAGAGGCCTATATTCTATGTTTTGGTATATATTTTTTACCATAGGCAGCAGTAACGAACTTAAGAGCTTATCAAATTAGAATATAAAAAGCAATATCATTTATTCTAACAATTGCTATATTACATGGTACTAAGTACCATTTTCCATAGTTTTCTTTCCTATGTCGCAAATTCACCATTTACTTCGTTACTACGTAACATAGTAAAAATTATCATAAAAATTGTAATAATTACTATTTCACATATTGTCATTCATGAGGTAAAATATGAGATTGGTTACTATGTAGAATGGTAAATATTACTACTTTTTCTTCTCTCCGTGTAAGTGGAGGCATTTGTTAAAAAAAATTAATCTAAGTCGCCAAAAAATAATTATACAGTGTTAACAGCAATCCAAATGAATTTTTGCATACAGATGTTCCAAGTCATATTGAAACTAATTCTGTCACCTGTTTGCGAAAATCAATTGTTTGAATCACCTGATCAACTATTATTGTGAAATCATTGTAGAATTATCATATGGTGTTCTGTTTCAGAAGTCGATCTTCAAGGTCAGGTCGAGGCTTCGCTCGCGATGCCGGCCACTTATCACACCCTCGTGTCGCGGGCTCAACTGGCCCAGCAGTTCGTCGCCCTGGCTCGCGAACAAACCAAGATCTGCGAGAGGCTCGTGCACGATCAGCATCTCCAGCAGCAAGGATGGGCAGCCGTTGTGGCTAATCTCGAGGATATTACGCAAAATTTCGAGTCGAGAGTCGAGATGCTGCAACAGACCTTCCAGTACTACTTAACGGAGCGTCAACGCCATGTAGAGCTGCTGGAAAAGTACGTTATATCGGAAAAAGATCGAGTCTTTTATCTTATTTTATCTAATCATCCAATTATTTTATTCAACTATGAAATTTCAGTTTCACCACCGACTTAAAGATGTTGGAGAAGATCCCAATTCTAACAGGTTTGAGGGCTCAAGCCGAGGGCATCCTGAACGCGGACGATCAGACGATATCGCAGCTGGACAGCGAGAGCGCGAAAACCCCTCTGACGCTTCTCCAATGGATCTCGGCAAAGGACAATCAAAGCAGCCTGTCGCAGGTAGCTGAGCACTGCTCTCGAGGCTTGGAGCAGTTCGACGAGAACGTGATGGAGGCGTTGAAAACCGAAGTGGCCTTGGCACTGGAGAGCGCTACCAAAGCGGATATGAAAGAAATTAAAGGCCTGGGGGAACGACTGTTCGCGCTCGGACAGCTCATGACGCAGATGAAACAGCTCGTTCAAGATCAGGGCGAGCTGGCTCAGGGCTTCCTGCAGAATCAAAATCGCGCCAATAATCTCGGCGATCCCAGCGTGCTGCCCGATCTCTGCATGTCGCATAGAAGGCAGCTGGTGGTTATGCTGCAGAACCACAATCAAATGCGGGACATCAAGAGACGTTGTATGAAAGCCAAAGAGGAGTTGTCATCCAACATCTATCAGCGACTAAAATGGATCATGTACGTAGAGAATAAAATGGTAGAGGTGGACAGCAAGCTCGTCATGTACCACGAGAGCCTGAGGCGTCTCAGGAGGCATCTGGAAGTATTGCAACAGATACACATGGCCCCGCAAATGTACATGAGCGCAGTCGCAGAGGTTGTCAGAAGACGCACTTTCTCGCAGGCCTTCCTCGTCTGGGCCAGTAACTTAGCTTGCCAACTGTTGACAGTCCATAGCGAGGAGATCGAACGTAGACGCGAATTCCAGAGTAAATTTGAGGGTCATTTTCTAAATAGTTTGTTCCCTGGATTAGAGGATTTGCCACCATCGTTTGCTACTCAAGCGCCGTCCGTTTTTGACACTGGTCTACCAAAAGTTTGTAATATTTTGTTCTTTTGAGTTTGAGGGTGGTTCTGCTTTATAAGGCTTGTGAAACCCTTTTTTTCGATCATTATTTTAAGGTAGAAAGTAATAATTTATACAATAGAGTTTTCATAAGCAAAAATATTTTCAATTGCATATTTTAGGTACACATTTGCACAAAGCTTCATGCAATAAGTATGGAACGAAAATTTTCGTTCCATACATGTCCCTTTTCAATCTAAATTTGAAAAATTGTTATCAACATTAGAAAATGAGTGCAAACGTGCAAACGTGTACACGAGATAGGCAAATGTGAATATTTTTCCTGAAAAAAAATTGTTTAATAGTCTAAAAAGATAATGCAAAAAATTTTACTGTGATAAATTATTCCGGTCTATCCTAAAAAAACGGCGTTTTTTTGGCCTTATTAAACGAGATATCCCCTCAATTTATCGAATTTAGTTGTACTAAATTTATTTCTTTACATTTTTAGTTGACAGTAGACGACATGGAGGCTTTAAGATCGCAACTGCCTGAACTAGAGTTGAACATCTCGACAATTGAGTTAAATAGCATCACGCAATTTTTCCTGTCTAAGAGCTTGACAGACACCAGCAGCGTGGATCCTAAAGACAAGGAAACAAGCCTGTTACCTATTGACGGTGCATCCAAGGAAGATAAGGATCAAACTAGAGCACCAATGTCGACCGATAAGTGAGTAATTTGATAAATCGATAAACTCGATTAGATCTCATACTCCTAGAGAGGTCCAGGTCTCCCAACTGACTAAATCTTATCTATTTTCAGAGGTGGATTTGAATCCGAAACGGACACAGAAGAGTTCGAAAAGATAAGTCAAGGTGTTACAGACTCTAAGCTCGCTTCTTTCGAGGGCGTGAAACAAAAGCAACAGAAACAAATGGAGGTTGGTGCTACAAGAAGTGTGTCCCCCGCTTCCTCTTGTTCCGCTATCATATCCCCGCAGAGCTCGAAATTGAGCTCCACCTCGACGACGAATGAACAATCCGTCCAATTCCAAATCCAAGCTACGCCCAGCTCCGAACGCTCGACCCAGCTCAGTCCTTTAGATGAACGCGCTGAACAGGGAGATTTTGGTTTTTATCACCGTCATAATAACGTCAAACACAGCGACGAAATTCCCATACCATCCGTGAAAAACGCTCAACTCAACTCGTCCGAACAAATGAGCTCCCTCAGTCCGAATCCCATGACACAACCCGCGATGTGCGACGGTCAGCAACGTCGGCACTCGGGCAGCGGTGGCAGCAGTCCCCTGATCGGTGTCGGTGCATCTGACTTTATGTGTACCGAGTTTTACATGGATGAGTCCTTGCCGAGCAGTCTCAGTGAGCATCCGAACGACAGCCAGCATCAGGCTATTGTGTCCCTTCTTCAGGTACTGGACGACTATACAGCTCGCTAATCGTCTTTGTAGTCGTAGCTCTGTCTGTCCTGTTCCTTGCGCCTTTCATTACTGTTTTTCTCTTATTTTCTTTTTTTGCTCACTCGATTTTATTTCACCGTTGAGTATATTGAGTTACGTCATATGCATCAAATCTCCACCACCTAGACAACCTTCCGGGTCTCTAAAATTGTTATTAGTTTTTTTCATATGATTCTTGTTTTAGGTTAATTTCGATTTTCTTTATTTTCTTAAATGTTGTAAATAATTTCGGGAACTAGGTATGTATTTTGTGTCTATATTGTTATTTGTTGAATAGTAACTGTTAGTCTTCGTTGTGCTTTCGTAATAAGAGTAGTATGGATTAACTTTTATCGATTATACGTGTATCGGTGTTACGAAACTGAATGCGTGCATCATTCTCTGTTTTTGATTTTTCAGGATAGCTGCCGTCGCACTCTTTTTCCTTCTCCCAACCACGTAATTTCCTTGAAATAATTTTTAAACCATTTACACAATCGCTTATTCGATTGAAAAATATTATTCTCTATTTTAACTAACAATACCCTACTTTTTATTCTAAAATTTGACTTATATTGTCATTTAAGAAGAAATACAAAATATTATTATATATTTTTCTTTGCGAGAGCGAAAAATATGTGAAATAATATGTATTGATCTTTTGAACATTAGAATTTGGCAATGCAAATCATTTAGATAATTTTCATTCTGATTCCTATTTCAGGAAAATCTTGGAAGCACACGGGACGAGGTGGAACGTCTACGATCGATAATAAAGAACATGAGATCTGTGATGTCCGAGGCTTTGTCAGCTATACGTCAGGAGTTGATTACTTTGAAGGGTAACGCAGCATCGGATAAAAGCAATATGGATGAAATCACCGCTGGTGTGAAACGAGCTTTGACGCTCTATTCTCAAATGTGCGATCAACGTATAAAGGAGCGAGAACAAGAACTCACAGTCGACCATGAATTAGAGCTGGGCGATATGAAAAAGTTGATGGACAATCGCGAAGAAGAAGTACACGCAATGAAGTGCTCCTTGGTCGAGACCGAGTCCAAATTGGCAGAGCACGAGAGACTTGTGTCTACCATGTGTAAACAAATGAAGATTGAGAAAACTGAGATGAGAGATCTGGAGTCCAAATTGTTGGAAATGAGTGTGTCGGATAATAAAGTACAGATCAATAAACTGGAAGAATCCTTGCAACAAAGTCAAAAACGGATCCAGGAATTAGAAGCGGAATTAGCAGCGTCCGTTATGGGTCAGCAGCGTGCAGTGAAGGAGGCTGTTGACAAGGTTCAACAGGACTACAAATCTGAAGTGGAAACTCTTCGTGTTCGATACAAATTGATGGCAGCGTCTACTATGGAGAGAAGTCCAAGCGATTCCAGTCTTGAAAAACTAGAGGTATTTGTATTAAATAAAATTATTCTTTCCTGTATACTTAATTTAATTCCTTTATACAAATTTCTAGCGCCCTGATATGATCGAATTGGCAAATCACGAAGCAATTATGGCTGAAGTAAAAGAAGGTATGGAAATTTTAAAGCATCAAGCTGTAGAAATGGCAATCGCTGAAGAAAGACGTAGGTGTATGGCTCAAGTCCGAAATGAAATAACGAATATGAAAAAATTGATGGAAATGCAAGAATTCGAAATGAACGAAAGAGAGATGAATATGAAAAAGAAAGAACAGGAATTGAAAGAGAAAGAGGATAATATGCTCGAGCTGCACGAAAGATATGAAGAGAATTGTAAGAAAATGGAGAAAGAAAAGAGAATGATCGAAGTAGATCACGAAACGATGATAGCGCACATCAAAGAGGATATGGCGCGAGAAAAATCAGAAGCTGTACGGCTGGCAGTAGAGAAAGAAAGAGCCGACTGTCAAGCAGACTTACTTCTAGAAATGACTATGGCTAGACAAATAATAGAAGCGAAAGATGAAGAAGTAAAAGAGTACGCTAAGAGGGAGAGGGATCTTGTCGAAATGTGTGAAAAATATAAAGACGAATTAAAAAACATTGCGGATGGAAGCACGGGTACCCAGCAGTCGTTTGACGAAGCGGTACGTGATTTCATTAGTCAATATTTACCCTTTGGCCGACGCAAATAATAAACTGATTTACTCTCACAGGTAAAAAAATCTGAAGCCAGTAATTTAAATAATACGGTAACTGAGCGTAGTAGGGTAGAACAAATAGATAACATAGAGAGAAGAGAGACTAGTCAATGCGTTGTAACTAGGCTACAAGAAGCATTTGGTGCTAGTTTAGTATTAGATTGTGACGATGCCGAAGCTTCGGAATCGAAAAAAGTACGTTTAGACGAGGATGACGAAGTTGTCATTCGCGGATTAACGATGCGTGTTGATTTTCTCGAGAGTGATAACGCTAGATTATCGTCGGAATTACTTTCTGTACGAGAGAGCAAAGACGCAGCTGAATCTAAAGTTAAAGCGTTAGAAGCAAACGGGTTAATATTAAAGAACCATCTTATTAAAGCGTCGAATTTATTAGCTCTAAGCAAGTTACGCGAAAAAGAGATGGCCGCATCGGTAGCTATTATTTCGGACTCGGCTAACAAAGAAACCACCGCTTGTCCCGAAATGAATTTTCGTTCGACCTCAATGGGATGCCTCCAACCCTCATCGTCCTCGTCGTCCTCCTCCCACTCACGTAAAAAATTGCAAAAAACCACATCGAAAGCCATCCCTAACAGATACATAACGACAACGAGCTGCAATCCTGGAGACATCGTGCTTATACTTTGGGACTCACACTATAGAAATTTCACCATTAACCAAGAATCCCCTACCCTTTATTTTTTAAATTCAGATTGCTTGAGCCTTCTTGGTTTGGGAGTAAATCCCGACGGAAGCCCGAAATGTTTGCATTCGAAGGCAGTAGTCGTTGACAAGGAGTATTGCCATGCAAGAAAGGTAAATTTACTCGCGTCACGATTTTCGGCCGATAAAATTTTTCTAACACTGATTTTATTGTAGGCGGAAAATCGTTATAACGTACCGCAAGGTACCAAGTTTTACAGAGTACGTGTAAAACCACTCGAAGATCCTATAGATCCTGAATCCGTTGATTCTTAGTTGAAGAGTGTATCGTTGTAACGGAATCACATAACCAAGGCAAGATTGCGAAATCGTTTATCTTGGGTAATGGTTCGAATACTGCACCTCTACGACCATTCGGAATCCCGGATCAAGGCCAAAACCTGCCAGAGCCTCAAGCCGCATCCAGTCATTACAAAAGAAAATTTCAGTGATGAGAGGTAGGCGCATGTGACCTGACTTGGGACGAGACGTATAAGGGATGCGCTGGCGTTTTATTGTGATATAAATAATTTTTAACGAGTGAAACATAATTTCCGAGTACTGTGGATAGCTGTGAAGCATAACGACATTTTTATTCTTTGTTTTTAAAGAACAAGTGCGATAAATTTGAAAACATTAAATACAAAAATGTCATTGATGATCTTTGAAAATATGATTTTATAGGTTGTCTAAGAACGTAAGACAAATCGCGTAGCTTGAAATTACTCATCATAGCGCAAATTGACGAAATTCTCTCTGATTACTGTATCGAATGTTTCAATTTCGTCTTTTCGCGTATCAGTCCATTTATATATTTACACCATGTCTGAAAAACTCTTATTATAAGTTTGACAAAGCACAAGTGCTTTGTATACGCAATTTATATATTATTATATATATGCGTTCACTAATTATGGATATTTGCGTGTATAATATTGCATTGAGAGTGCAATAATCCCATACAGAACTGTTGTAGGTCATAAGATGAAATTAAGTTTTTGTAAAATGAACTCTTGTAACTGTATTGTGCAATTTTCGTATGAGTAATCGGTTGAGTTAGTGATATTTATAATATTTATCTTCTTTTTTCGCCACTTATAAATGCGAAGAATGAAACTATATTTTTCTTATTTATAAAAAAAGGAACAAAGTCAGACGAATCGTTTTCTCAATGACGATTCTTTCATCCAATCTACATAGAAAATAATAGATATTTCATATTTGACGATCGATCGAATCTGAAATATTTTATTTTTGCTCCTTTAATCCTTAAAAGATATTAACGATTAAGTTCCAATTCTGCAGCAGGATAAATGAGAAGTTTTTAGTACTTTCATTATACCGATACAATACACATCACACTTACATACTCAACACGATTTAAGTAGGGAAATTCGTAAATCCAAGAGTTGTTATTTCCAGTCACCTAATGTACTTGTAGAAAAGGCGCTACATCACACATTTTGAATCCGAGATGTGACAAAACTGTGTGTGTTAGTTAAATTTTATAAATATATTGTATACATACAGATATATTTTTTTCTATTGTACTATCGGTGCCCAAACTTCTGAGGTCACTTATATACGATTAATTCTCTCTTATTGAAAGAGACTATCGCAAGTCTAAAATTTTTTTTACTAAGCAGTTATTCATCGAGTACCATTGTTATTATTTTACCGAGAGACCATTTACAAACATTCGTAGAATTAGTAATTACCGTAGCTGTGATCGTTAGACTCGACGTTTTCACTCCTCTGTAGTTGTCTCTTTCTTGATTCTTGGCTCGCAAAGCAACGACTCGTACATCGCTCGACTTGACTGAATGATAGAGACGTATGAAGTAATGAATGAATAATATTAACCCTGGTGTTTTATAGCTGAACATATAATTTATTTAGCGTGATATTATTCGATAATATAGTAGTTGATTTTATAATGTACGGTATATATATATATATAAATAATTACAATATGTCTGTATTATGGACATAATTTTTCGTCTAGTACTTTCTAATCAATTTTTAGAGTTTTGTTCACAAATGCTAATGCTGATAACAAGTCGTTCTTTGCGTTTGCGCAATTTTCGAAATATCGTAACGTTGTTTACGAATTGCTGATACGTAAGATACATAATCCGATAGGTTTAACTCGCAATATTGAAGTAACGACATACCGTCTTCGGAAACAAATTTACGTAATTTTTAATTTTTTCATCTCTTCCTTATAAAACTCGAAATATGTGCGCATTTGGGCAGCAATGAAGTCGTTTTCACTTTTCACGCTCGTTGCTTATCGCTCCATTCATATTTCGAATTCTACTATTATGATTATAGTAAACCTATTAGATTTAGTCTATCACGTAATTTATTAAGAACGCTATTGTAATTTGTTTTCGTCACAAATGTTTTTCTATCATAAGAACGTTCGCGTGATGTTTTTCTGGAGAGTCGTCAAGTGATATCTTCACGTCAGTCTTTCGACTACGGGTTGACGCCATCGAAGTCATTACACGACTGCATTCTTTATTGCAGGCGTTTGCATAAAGCTTGCAACACGTTCCTAAATGTTCTTCGATTTTTTCTCTCTCGAACGTTATGAAATAGAATGCACCGGGCGGTCCAATGTGTTATCCTATTTCGTTTCGTACGAATTTCCAGTGTAGCTTTTGCAAAAGGTTGATCCGCTTTTCTTATAAGAATCGACATCTTACCGACATACATAAACACATATTTTTCCTCACTCGCTTTTTCCTTTTCACACTATGTAATATACACATATCTATCATAAATTTGTATTTTGCACCTATGGAAGTCTCAATGGTAAAAATGCTTTATGATTGAAGATCTCACGAATTACATAGACAACGTTAGGTCCGTTTGTTAATTGCATTCTTTAAATGGAATGTTTGTTTAACCGATTGATGCAATGGGTTATGATATTTTATCTCAAAATAAAGTGATCAATGTATTTATATAAAAAGAAAAAGTGATGGAAAGGGTATTACAAGGTTCATGAATATGAATCTGTTTGTTTGCTGCGCGTAGTGAAAACAAAAAAAAATGTATAGAATTATGAACCGGAATATCAAACAACGTGCCTGAAACATATAGGTATTTAATTATCGCAAGGCTTTTATATTTAAAGCAGAATGGTTTCGTGCACCCAACCGAGGTTGTGCGATTAATTGATTATTATTATTTAGGCGAAAAAAATAGGCTCTAAGGAAATTATAAAATTTCATTCGGTTGAATTTAGATTTATCATGGTGTCATTTTCCAAAAACACGTCAGTTCTTTAAAAGGAACACATCGATTAGATAAGTTTACTGTTCGAAATTTGCGTTAAAATCTCATTAGATATACGAAAAATCATGCTCTCATTTTTCAGCGATCCCAATATCGTATATTTGTCGTTTTTTGTAATGACAAAATTTATGTAGTCTTAAGTTTAGTTCATTTTATGTGTAACGCGATTTTTCATCAGCTATATAGATGACCATTGAAAAATTGTACAATTTTATACTTTTAGCGTAAGACTGACGATGGAGTTCATGATTATTAAAATTAGAGTAACGTAAGTAGATTTTACTAATGAGGCGATAAAATTAATTTGTACTTATAATGTTTGACTATGAGAATTTTCGAACGTTCTTTGTTAATTATCATAGCCTGGAACGAATGAAAATTATCGATTTTTAATTTGTAACCCATCACGAATTTCTTTTTGTTACTTTGTACCTTACAATAACAGTTCCATTGTTAATTCTGAAACAACTCTGCTGTAAGCTACACTTTTCGTAATTATTCATCTGTGAGCATAATAATGGCGGGTCTGCATATTGTTTGTAATAGAAATCATGCGTAAACATAAAACTCAATTTTCTCATTACTTTTTATTTAGGTCACATCGCAAATTAGTATCACGATGCGAGTATTCTCGCAGAATAAAAAAAAATTTGAAAATTCAATAAAATAATAAAAAAATATTGCGCATATAATTAAGAAAGTGTAACGTGTAGGAATATTATTGATAGAACTACATATATACATATGTATATGTATATGTATACATATATATATATATGTATATATACACACAATTGTGATCGTGAGAGTATCTGTTATAAATAAACAAATTACAAATAAAGGTTGTAACTTTTTTCAAAACTGATTCGCTCGATTTTATAACAGCGTTAAATTTATAGACTTAACGTTTACCTTTTTCATAAAAATAAACATTTTACAAAACATTGTTGTATTTACAAAGCTAGTGAACGATTTTAAAAGAACTTTATGAATTAATAGATAGTCGAGTCACAGCTTATCACTGACTTATACACAGTTAAAAATTTTGTGTTTAATTTAACATAATTCACATGTCGCAGACGGTCCACTCACATTTTCGTGTTAATTTGACGGATCTTATTTATGTTAAGCAATAACACATGTAATCAATGCTACCGCTTTACCAACACAACCACAGTATGTGAATTGTACATATTTATGTGTTACAAAAATAACACAAAACAGTGATTACAGAAATTTCATACACAGGAACACAAAATTTTCAACAGTGTAACATTAGAGTGGCACTATAATGCCGACGCTACAATATTTATTTCCTTATATTACAAGTACATTCATCTTCGATCACTACGCTAATGATGAGGAACATAAGTTTGCGAATTCTGGGGATAATTTGGCAGAAGGTTCGTCGATGCTTCCTCCTCCGCTGTGCTACATAGCATTCCCACGAGGGTATAATCTACAAAGGGCGGTAAATCTAGATCGTTAACTACACCATAATTGTTCATGGGTGCCTGCGACTGCGAGCCACTGCCGATAGTTAAATTGGATTTGGCGTCTAGCACGTCACAAGTGTAATGACATCTGTCGTCGTTGGAATAATAATAATTCTCAGCGGTATTTTGTGCCGGAACCGAAGGGGCATCTATCGCAGAGTTGGAGAATAGTCGTCCAGCAACTTCGTTGTTGGATCCTTGACTGACATAGTTTTCTGGTAATCTTTCATCCAAAATTACGCGACTGGGACTAGGATGAGTTGGTCGTTGATTTTTTGGCTCTACGTGATTATAGACTTGCTGATACTCGTTATACACATAAGCAGCGTGTTTGACTTTTGGACTTTGGCTCAGTCGTCCGTTTTCGTTGATGTTCGACTCTTTCGTCTTCTGAAAATTGTCGTAGCTCAACTTTTCGTTTATTGTCTGACAATTGTCTTTGGTGAAACAATCGATGGCTCTCGTCGCGCCTAACATGATATTATCCTTCTGCTCCTCAAAAGTGGTGTATTGCAGTCTGTCTTGATTGTGCGGCCAATAAGGCGACTGCTCTTGACTACTTTTCATGTTTTGACTTTGAGATCTATGGTACACTTGGAAATTGAGGCTCTCGGATAAATTTTGAGCCGACTCTTTCTCGGACCAATCGGAGGGTCGTTTCGGTAAGAAACCGTTTTGATGCTTGTCTTGTTCAAAAGTTGTGAATTGCAGTTTGTCTTCTTGTTGCACGCTAAGGTGGCTACTGCTCGAGTCTTCGCTGAGAAATTGATTCCAGTAATTCTGCTCCTGATTTTGCTGCTTGACTTCGTACTTGATCGTACCGCTGCCAAGATCGAGTAACGTTGGAGGTGAACGCGCTACATCTTGAGAATTGGTTGGGAAATCGGGCCTGAGGGGTTGATCCAATTGGAAAATTTCTTCTGGCTGGAAAAGATCGCCCGTGAAGCTCGGCAAGTCTGGATAGGAAGCTTCTTGAGGGGCCTGATTCGGTAAACAGTAACCCAGAGTTGCTTCTTGGGCATTCATCGTATTATGCATCCAATAAGGAGTCTCGGTGGGCGGTGTTTGTTGAGGATACACCGACTCTTGATGGGGGTAAGTTTGCTGGTACGTCTGCATGTTAGTTTGAAATCCACACATGCACTCGAAAGGAGAACACGAGCAGGAGTATCCTGAATTGAGAAAAATATTTGAATTATAATAGCTATCTATCGAGAGTTTTGTATCAACTGTAGCTAACTGACTATACAGCGTAGTTGGCCGTCGGTAAGGTAGGAAAATAAACTCGAGTGGAAATTTTAAAAATTTGTAAAAATTTGAAGAACAATTAAATTGGGAAAGAATCAGATGAAATTGGATGAAACAAAATTTTAAATATTTGTTGAAGAAAAAAATTACCTTTATCGGAAATCAAAGGGGGCGGTTGCGTCGTTCTTTGTGGCTGTTCGAGAGACTCGGAACTCGATCGTTTCGTACCCCGAAGAGACATGAGCTGTAGAAATAAATTACAATTTAGCAGGGAACAACAAATACAAATTGAATAATAATTAACACGAAACGAACTTTTGTTCCGAGTGCAGCATCCCGAGCTAATAAAGCTGCCAGACTCCTGACTCTTCTACCAGCACCGACACTTCTCCTCGCTTCGGAAGTTGATTTTGCTTCCGGTTTCGGATGATCGTGTTGTCCTTTTGCTTGAAAAAAGATGGCGTGTTCCGTGTGTCGCCAGAAGTGCGTAACGGGGTAGCCGCAGTGCCCACGACAGGACAATATCACAAGATTTCCTGTGCACTGTCTATTGGGACACGGTTTTCCTTGCTGCTTTTTCCTTGCCTGAAAAGTCAATTTACGAATTCGTAATTTATCGAAATATAACTCTGGGATAAAAGAATATTTTTACTAGTAGAATTTATTATTTGTTTTACAATTTTTTTTTTTTAAGGACTCTGATATAAAAAAAACAAATTACTGTCATTCTTGAATTATTTTTCATATATACTACTCAAAAAATGCAGACAACACTCGTCATACTAACATGAATATAGTTTAGTTAACAATAATTGAATTAAATTAAGCATTAGGGATCACCTCAAACAGATAGATTCAAGTTTTGAAACCATCCTTCTGAGAATAATAACTATTCTCTTAACTTTTTTGAGTACTATAATTTTCAACTAGTACGATTTAATTAAAATTTATCGAAAAATCTATTAACAATAGTTAATTTTCTATCGCTATATATACCTTATCGCAAATCGCAGGTCGCAGGTGAACTTTGCCACCACCGGGTAGTACGCACTCTTGCGAGCAAACGAGCACACCTAGACACGATTTCTTCAAGATACTAACGTTGTGGTTGTTGGTGTTACGCATCGCCCATCCAGACGCGTGTCGTTTGGCCTCCTCGCAGTCGGGCCCGTAGACCCTCCTAACGTGACCGTCCGCCCATTCGCACCAGGCGTCGTACTCTACGATCTGCGACGAGAGTCATAGGTTAAGGATACGCTCGAGCAATGAATACACGGTAAAAATGAATATGTAATATGTTAAAAAAAAATCGGCTGTCAAAAGTTTTATGTCAAATCATGAATAATCTTCAGAATCGAATATGTTAGCCTACACCTCATTGCAAACAACATATTTCAATTAAATTTCGAAAAGTTACATATTTCTCGGTTAAAATTACCATGTTTGCCAGTTTAAATTTAACATCGTTTTTTGTTAAAAGAATGTAAGAAAAGATGTTAAAAACGATTGACAACTTATGAAAATTGTTATTTTTTGAATTTAACATTATAATGTGTTAAAACAACAACATTCAATTTCAGGCGAATTAGTTTTCAACATTTTTCACGTCTTAATATAACATCTTGCCTGTACAAAACGACATTGTAATAATGTCAAAGTAACTAAATTGATTTGTTAAAATTTTGACACATAATATGTTTCATATTTTTACACATTGCTTTATGTTGTATTAACACCAAAAATTACTGTGGATTTTATGGGACAAGCGAAATATGTGTTAAATTTAACATATTCGTCTTCTGAATAACAAAATTATACGTTTCTTACCCTCGGTACATTCGAGTCGTTGATGTCCCACTCTTGGGTAGGGTGATGCTGTTGCTGATTACCAGCGACAGTCGCTGACATCGTCGGTGACCCAACGCGACTCCTGCAACAGAGGAAATTCATCACTAACTATATTCTGCAGCAGCGAGCAAACTGAAATATCTGCGCTCAAGTTTTTACTACGATTTAACCCTTTGCATTCGGCTGCCACCTATCAAAGGATATCGTAATTCTAATATATTCTTCGAATAATTTTAAATTTAAAAATATTTCAAGTAAAAGAATAAAAAACAATCAAATTCCACCATTAAGGAAACTAGTGGCCAAGAGATACAACTTATTATAGATGTATTTTATTAACGAGAAATCGAAAATTACCGTTCATTTGAGTTAATTTAATTTAGAAATCGAATTAACAATGTGTTTTAATTTTCGACAAGATATCGGACGACCTTGAAACGCCGAAACGACTAAATCGCGGAGCGCATCGTTCAATTTTCGAGAAGAAGAGTGCGAAAGTTTAATGCGCGAAGCTGCCTCTTTCTCTCGCTCTCTCCTTTTCGAGGGACGAGATAAAATCCCGATTTATGGCGGTGCGGTGCGTCGTACTTCGCGCGCCATAGTTATGGGAGCCCGTGGGTGGCCTGACAACGGGGCGCGTTCGGCCCGACTTGCCGGAATCCGCGAATCGTACGCGAGAATCGCGAAGAGATCGATCTCTCGCTCTCTCCCTCCATTCCCGCGAGATGTGCGCGCGCGTGCCGCAAACACCAGCCTCGATATTAATTACTCCACGATGCGATGAATCAGCCCCGTGATTTTTAATTCTAATGCACTCGATTTGTGCAATAAACAAATTGAATTGTACAATCCTTTATAAGATTTTATTACCCTTATTTCTGAATTTTATACAGTTTTTTTTTTTTACAAAAACTCGTAATACGCAAGATGTACGTAATTTAGAATTAATATGATTGGTTAAAAACGAGAATTAGTGTTAGGGTTAGTGTTAGGGTTAGGGGGAATTAGGGGTTTTTTATTATTATTTTGAGGTAGGTTTAAATATATACAATCATTCGTTCATTACGCATCAAAAAGTTGGAACATTTTTCATACCACCGTGCCCCAAAGAGTTGAAAAGTCAAATATTTGCGTATTAAGAGGTCGTGCGTATTTACTGAGAGCTTCGATTGTACTATCGCAAGGTGTCAGTGGTTAGAGTTAGCCTCGAACGGCACGTGCGAGAATTCTTTTTCCCGACAAGGACCCGTAGCGAGCGGCGAGCTCGTTTTACGAGCGGCGCGCGCGACAATTCGCGCACCTTGCGGAGCCTTCGACCTTCGACGTGGACCGAACTAACCGCGAGTGAGGATATCGGGAAAACAGCCGGCTTAAAAGTGAATGATCGTCCGGATCGACGATAAAGTCATCGCCTTTAGCACCGCCGTAAGATGATACATCGGCGTACGATGCGCCGTCGAGATTATTGCGACACCGAAGACGTGTATATATAAACACGCGAGCGGCTCTCTGAACTCGCGATTACACGTGTGAGAAGGAGAGAGAGAGAGAGAGAGAGAGAGAGGGAGAGCGGAGATATTAAGACCGATACGCGACCGCACTGAGTTATTACAAGGTACGAGGCCCGATTCCTCTTTCCCAGACTCGTCACGCGAATTTAGAGGATTTCCCCTCCGCTATTCGTTAATCCGCTCATCGAGAAATTTGCCTGATTTTATTTGTACGCTGAAAAAGAGAAATACTGATTTTCAAATAACTTACGAAGTTATGAAGAATTTGCAAGCCTTTCAAATAAATAATGGTAACAAATAAAGTTACTATTGTATCGGGATATTTGCCTGATTTTATTTGTACACTGAAAAAGTCTGATTTTCGAATAACTTTTACAGAACCATGAACGTTCACAAGCTTATCAGATGAATAATAGTAGCAAATTTACCATTGTATCGAGAAATTTACCTGGTTTTATTTTTACAGTAAAAAAGAAAAGTACTGATTTTCAAATAACTTACAAAGTCATGAACGTTCACGCGCCTATCAAATAAGTAATAATAACAAAGTTATCATTGTTATACCCACTAATCGAGTTTATCGACTCATTATAATCAAACAATAAGAAAACATGCAATTTAGCTCCTACTATTTTCAGCGTACCCAAGCCTCCCCAAATTTTTTCTTTTTTTTTTTCTTTTTTTTATTTTTGTTTCTTGTCTTATCGGAGAAATCCCGTTGGAAGATCGGTAACCGAGATCGAATACGGGCCAGTGAAATGTCCTCGCGAGATCATCGAAGAGGGACATCCGCAGAAGAGAGAAAAAGGACGAAATGCAGAGAGAGAGGAATTAAAAAAAGTACGAAACCCAGTGAACTTCAATGAAACACGATAGAAACAAAAACCGGTCGAGCTGGATTTTTGTAAATCCGGCTTTTCGCCGATCGGTGCAGGCTCGGGCTCTTCGAGGGGGGAGGGGGGAGAGACAACGACCTTTTTTTGCCAATTTTTCAAAAAGCACGTGGCTCGATCGAAAAGCTTTACGTAATCGGTCTAAACGAGAGTCGCTCGAATTTTGTTAGCGTTATCATAATTGTCTCTTGCAGCCCCACACTGAGAAAAAAATGTTGTTGAACAAATTAAATACGGAATCATACACTGCCAAGAGGATATTTTGTCGAGTGGAATAAAAATCTTTTGACTGAAAAATTTATTGGTCGATTTAACAATTTTGTCAGGCTAAACGATTCATCAAATTGTCAAAATATCCACTTGGCAGTATATTTAATTGGTTCAACATCATTTTTTCCCAGTGCAGGCGAGAACAGAGAGAGAGAGAGAAAAAAAGGGAAAAGAGCGAGATCCTCTTTCTCAAGGTACGAAGCTCGAAATTCAAGAATTCTCGATAAATCGTTTCTCCGTATTTGACGTTCGACCAATAGAATTGATTGGCCGGATTGGAGAAACCACACGCGACGCTATCGGGCGCGGCGGAACCGCGCATGTGTCAACGAGATGTCGCGTAACGCTCGCGGGCCAATCGAAATCCGCGATAACGCCCACGCAACCAATGCCACGATCGCTAAACCGCCCATTGATTAGGGCAAATCACTTTTGCCAATTTCGTCGCGGGATTCGCTCGCTAAGATTTTTTGCTATCTCGTAAGCCCGAGCGAGCGAGCTATCATCCGGCTCGCAGCGTGAAAGTGATTAAAGTCGATGAAAAAATCATTCGTCATCTCCCGAGGTATCACCGAATTTAGGAACAATTAAAGATCGATATCGGGAAGTATCGAGTGTAATTAACTCGAGAACAATCGATAAGTTCCCTCTCGAACGATTCGTGTGCTAAGAAAAAATGCAATCATATAGTGCCGAGAGGATATTTTGTCAGTTCGATGAATCGTTCAGCCTGACGAAATTGTTAAATCAACCAACAAATATTTCACTCGAAAGATTTTTATTCCACTCAACAAGATATCCTTTTGGCACTATATGATTGCATATCTGATTGGTTCAACAATATTTTTTTCTCATTGTGTGACAAAAAAACTTGATGTACTCACAGAACCACCATAGTCGATGTCGATCCGTAAATAACTTTATCAATGTTTCCAAACTGAGTCTTCGACGACGATCCGTCGAACGAAAAATTCTGGACGAGAATTAAAAAGCACTTCACTTCTTTTCTTTTAACTTTTTTTATAGATTAAACTCGGAGCGGGAATATTATTCATTCCGAAACAGCACAAGACATGAAAATCACGCCAACTGTCCTCGCAGCTCCATGACAACACCGAATTGACGTTTCGCTCCAAGTTCTCGTCCGTCTCGCTCCGAAATGCGAACGCACTGAGCGCACGAGTGGTACTATTCGTGTAGCACGAGCCGGACGAGCAGCTCGGTCCCGGTGAACCGGCGAGGTGAACCGGCGACGCCTACGGGAGTGGCCTGTCCCGACCAATCCCAGCCCTCCTCGGTCTCCCTATCATCGAGGGTGAGCTTCGTCGGGCCAACGATGCTCGTCTCGTTTCGGCAACCCTCTCGTTCTACGTCTAAACAGTGCCATGCGAGTATTTTCTTTTTTCCACTCGAAATCATATTCCCACTGTATTTTCATGAAAACGACATCAAATCTCGTAAAATATCGTCCTGTTCGGGGAACTCATTGAGATTAATGTTCGTCCGAAATTTCCCGATAGACGACTCAACTGCGTCTTGTGGGGAAAACACGGAGGAGTAACGAAGAGAAATGGTTAATCGCGTTAATTCGTTTCAATTTCACTGGGTTTCTACGTATCGTTCGAGCATTGTACACGGAGAAAAATAAACGGTAAATTTTACTAGATTAAAGTACTCTTTACCGTAATTTAAGGTTCGTATTTGGACAAATTTAATTTAACCCTTAAATGCATGAGTTTCCCTTTTTAAATAGAATAAATTGAAACAGGTAAATAATTAAACATAGATTAAGGGGAAAATAGAACAAACAAAACAAAACTTATTGATGTAGATTTACATCATCATGCATTTAAGTGTTAAATTTACATTACATTAAAACTGAAAGCCAGTAACCTTATTTATTTGTTATATTAACAGAAAAAGGAGTAAAGATCACTTGATTTAAAGTATTCTCTAATGATTACTTTATCTCCAAAGTGAAATATGCCGATTTATTTTTTTCCGTGTACTTCTTGAAAATGTAACGTATATCGCCTAATCGGCTCGCACGCAGTGGTTCAAGGGGAGTCTTTCGCCAGTTCTCGTAGGAACCTCCCATTTTTTTACTTTATCCTTTTACTAGCTCCCCCCTCCTCTCTCCTTCTCTATCGCTTCTACTCACTCCCCCTCGTGACCCAGGTACCCGCATCCAAGACAACGGCCCGTTACACTTCGATCGACGCCCGAAACCCACGATGCAAACATATCTGCCGAGGTGAACGCGTCCTCGAAATTGTCGCGTTTCCTCGGAGAGAGAATCCCAATTTCGAACGAACTCGAGATAACGCGTTGGCGAACTATACCTCGCCGTGTGATCCAATTTTCGGCTATTATGTGTATACCGGATTATCAAAATTTGCCAACCGCTCACACTGAGAATGAAAGTTCATTGAATCCACTCAATATTCTGATTTTAAAATTTGACAGCTCGGTTCAACTATATCAAATACTAAACAGTAAATTATTCACATTAACTAATTTTTAAGTTAGTTTAATCCAAGTTCTTTCAGATATACTTACTATCAGAAGTAGTCATCAAAATAATAGTAACAATTACTATTTTATTGGTAATTACTTTTACTATTGAAATAAAATAAAAAATATCGTAGTATATTCAATTATTCTTATTAGTTCCTAAAACTATGATATAGTATTATATTTCAATAGCTGGTCCGTTCTCTTTCTATAATAAAAATAGTATAAAATTAATAGAATTTATTAATTTTGTTCTCAATGTTCTTAAAACGATTGTACGAATTATAGAAAATTGTTCAAATTTGAACGATTGGAGTGAATTCTAATAATATGTATTCATTTCGAAAAATAAATTATTTTATCGAATAAGGTATTCATCCCTATATTGAAATAAAAACATTTAATAAATTGACGTGAAGTATTATTCGGATATTAAAATAATGTTCTGACTATACATGTTAATATAATTTCCATATATCTACTTTTTATATTTATTTTGCCAAACAATATTATAACAATATTAAATTTGGTAACAACCAGAATACAATGTCTATTAATAAAACTCTACAAAAATACTTAATTGTATCATCTCATTAAGTTTGTGTTCTCATCTAATTCTCTAAGAAACCCGTTTTCGTAATAACAACAGAAAAAATGGGTGATAAATTGAGCCACGTACTCGTTTAATCCATTACCTTCCAGTTCCGCTCGAGCTGCATTTTGAATATGTCACGAAATTCCACGGCTTTTAAGCAAGAAGGGACGCACGCCACGCAAAACTAGTTAGCACGTGCGCCTCTGATAACCCTACCGTCACTTCCGACCACGTGTCCACAGGTGTCCTCGCGATGTTGGATTTCACATTCGTACGACGTCTAATAAGCCGTTGGAGTCCCCAGGACTATCGGGATCATCTACGTTATCCTAGAAATAATTTTCACACCGGATATTTCCCATGCTCTCGAAACGGTCTCGTGAGCTACGCTGAGAAGAAATGTTGAACCAATAAAATATGCAGTCAGTTCGATTAAATAATTGTATAGTCTGACAAAATAATTGTTAAATTGACCAATAAATATTTCACTCAATGAAATATTCTCTTGGCACTATATGCACTGAGAGAAAAAAAATGAGTAAACTCTTCTAATTTTCTACTATTTTTATTAGTAAGAAAACGGACCAGCTATTGAAATATAGTAATATATCATAGTTTCAGGAACTAGCAAGAATAATTAAATATACTATGATATTTTTTATTTTATTTCAATAGTAATAATAATTACCAACAAAATGGTGATTGTTACTATTATTTTGTTGACTACTTCTGATAGTAAGTATAACTGAGAGAACTTGGATTAAACTAACTTAAAAATTGGTTAATGCGACTAATTTACTGTTTACTATTTGACATAGTTGAACCGAGCTGTCAAATTTTTCTCATTGTGATTGCATATTTAATTGGTTCAACAACATTTTTCTGTCAGTGTACGAATTCTAGACAACCATGGAGAAAATTATTCCGTATCGACACCGGATGTCTCCCAGGCCTTTTCCGAGAGCTTTACACCGGAGTGAGCGAATTTGTTGGAACGCAGAGAGAGAGAGAGAGAGAGAGAGGAGGAAAGGAGGGAGGCAATTCGTGGCTGTTTAAACACAGAGGGTGTGCAATCAGGAGTGTTTGCAGGGGCACGAGCGAGCGGATCAAAGGATAAGCGCTCGCGCGTTCAACCCCCTCGCCTCCCCCACCCCACGACCCGACAAGCTGATAACGCGCTGATTTGATTGTTGGCCACGGCTATTGTCCCCCGGAAACTGGCCTATTGTACCGAGCTCTCTCTCTCTCTCTCTCTCTCTCTCTCTCTCTTTCTCACTCTCATCTCACTTCACTAACGCACACAGGTAGCGCGTCTACTGGCGCGTTCCTGCGCGTGACACTATCTCTCGATGTTAACCACCCACGCGAAATTCATCCCCTTCCCATCTCTTTCTCTCTCTCTCATCATCCCTTTCTACGCAATAAAATTTCTTGTTTGTATTGGTGCGCGATAACGATTCGCTTCCCGTTTCGGACAACTATTGTGCAAAAAAAACTGACGAAAAGTATATGAACACCGAAATAACCGAAAAAGAGTATTTCGCCGCGATGGCGCAAGAACGCAAGTTACGAGGATCGAGATAAAACTCGGAGCTGAAGGTCTTTTGTCGTGTTCCATTGAGAGAGGTACCGTTCCAAATCAGAGATTACTGTCCATCTGAAGAATCAATTTTGTATGCCACTATTGTATAAAGTAAATATTTCATGTTAATATTTCAAGAATATAACATATAACTGTAGTAAATATGATAGTACGTAAAAAGAAAGTTAAAGTAAAAGTTACTATTTCATATAATAATCTTATAAAGTAACATCAGATTTTCATTTTCCTCAATATTATAATATTTTATTTTGAAATTTACTATGTATATAATCATTATTACGATTTTGTTATCGTTAAAATGTAATGAACGTAGTAACTTTGGAAATAAAATATGTATTACAATATTGACAAAATCGAAAGTCTAGTTCTGCATTACGATGTTACCATAATAATTTTTACTTTCATTTTCTTACCATATGAGCAAAAATTAAACTGGGTAATGTTGAGAAATAAAATTGTTTTTTCTTCTGTTAAACTAGAATCGAGAAGCTTTGTTTAACCATTAATTAGGCATATAGGGTTATGACAATTTAGAACTGAAAAATGATTTTGTTTGAGTGAATTCGAAACAATTTAAAATTTTTGTTACTATATTCAGTCTCTTCATTTATAATTATATTCTTTAGGTCACCACTGACCTAATTGCGTGAATTTTTAGATGCGCCTAATTAAGGGTCAAGTCACTCGATTAGAAAAATGACTAACAAATTTTCATAATGCACTCGAAAATGTATTGTAATATTATATTCGAGTTGATTGAGAACTCTGAAGTATTTTTTCGTAACTCTACACGAGTAACAATTACGAGATAAAAATTCAAAGGGTAAGCGCAGAAGGGAATTTGGAAAATTAACGAGATAACTCCAGTTGGGAAAGGGGCCAACGCAAAACTCGAGCCGGGAACAAAGTTTCCGTCCGTCGCTAGCAAACATCTAAACGGTGGGAAATCCGTTTGGATTTGTTCGGTGCGATTTCTGTTCGCGACAAATGGCAAAAGTCAAACAATTCCGTGGGGCACAGGCCCGTAGCTGATTAAACGGAGCTCCCTTCTGCGCGAAACGTCACGAAAATTTCCCCGCTCGAGACTTTATCGTAGGTGACATCCCCATTGGGCGATATTACATCGCGAAAATAAGTTTCGGTTTATACACGTGGATCGTTTCGGAAATTGTTCGCGGTGGAGAGACAAATTTCAAGAGTGGCTCTCGCCCATCTGCCCGCGGGCATTAGCATACAATGCGCGTGTAGGAAAGCGTCGAGTGAAACGTAAAACCGTCCGAAATGCATTTGGTCACCTGCCAACCGCGTGCGCGAGCTCAAGCTCTGTCCTCAGAGCTTGTACTACCTCGACTCGACTCTCTTAGCAGGAATTAATCAAGTTTTACTTGATTGAGTCTATAAACTGGCCAGCAATCAAATCTAGTAACTAGGCAGTAAGCATATTCAGTAACATAATCATAATCACAATTATCACAATTATCACAATAACAATCACAATAACATTTCTATTAAGGTTGTCTCGAGATCTCGATTGGCGAAAAATCGATTCTCGATCGAGTGGTAAATATCGAAAGAGAGTTGTCACATTCTCACAATAGTCTGAATGGGCGACTCTTTCGTAATACCCGAAGGCGAAGGAGAGAACAGATGACGTAGACATTGTCAAGCCGCTCGCGTCACAGGGATCAGTCGGGCCGGCTGCTTCCGGTTTTTCATTGAGAAAACCGCTCCGATCCGCGATACCAATCGGTGTCTCTTTTTTCTCTTGACATCTCTATGCTGCCACGCGCTATTTTCGACTTTGTGAATTGGCGCCTCGGAAAACTGTTGAAAATCGTGAAAACAATGCGGTACAAGGGTTGCATCTGAAATTAAACACTCCAACGTTTTTATTCAGAGGTACCTTTTGTGCTCGAGTTTATTTAAAATTTAATCATTTTTTGTTTTTCCAGTGTGTATCGATTATTCCGACAACTTAATTACTAAATTTCGAACGATAAGTAGACATCAATTAGGGATCGATTATCGACATTCGTACGTACTTTTTACCTCTAAGGGGGCTGATACCTAAAATTTTCTCATTCCCACATTTATTATAGTACACGGATCTTATCGGCTATCGCATTGAATTTGATTTCCTCGTACTGAACACGCGATCGACGAAAAGAAAGAGAAAGAGAGACAGGTTTCGAGTTCACTGTTAAAAATTTATATTGTTATTTTTACATCAAATGTGTTGGAAGTTTTCACGCAAGGCGGATTTACTATTTTTACAACAAGCCTAGTAATTTTGTTAAACAAAATTTATTAATCATTATTATTTTGAATAATGTTTTTTTTATAATTCTGTCGGTATTACTTGACAAAGGTTTATCATTAGCTTATGGGTTGAGAGACGTGAAAATTATTAACGACATTCAAGTCATGAAGAACAATTTTATATTATGTAAATTGTTAAGAAGGTTCACGCAATTCTGATGTTTTTCGAAAATTTCAACTTCAAAGATTCAAAATTCATAATGGTAAAGAAGTAAAATTAAAACAGATTATTAGTAATTTTACGATTACTTTAATAATAATAATTAATTATTTGTAAAATTGGAATAAATGTTTTGTAATTCAAATTACAGTAACAGTTTGTAATTTCACCACTTGTAATGGAAAAATGAATTACAATTTTTTTTAGTAAAACTACAATACTTATTTTACAAAAATACTGTACAAAATTGTAAAATTACAAAATTTAAAGAGTTCATACAAAATAATTGTATATTCACAACTCAGTAAAATATTTTTAGATATACTTATAGTAATATTACAAGAAATGTATTGCAATGCCCAATTACAATATAAATATGTGCAATTTTACTAAACGTTGTTTTGTATCAACGTTGTAATTTTACAAAACTTCTTAACACTGTTCCAGATTTCTCATACGACGTCAATATATCGACGACTCAGCTCGTTATACATCTGATGCGATTGTGGCAAACCGGTTCGGTCAATTTACCGATTCGATTCTCGAAAATGGTTAAAGAGATATAAAAAAAACAACCTTTGAAAACTCGAGTAGGAAAATTCGAGATTTAAGTGGGCGTTCTCGGGGACATAGACTCTCCCTGCGTATTTTTCATTGTACCTCAATTGAGTCTTGTTTAGATCCGGGGGATGATGGGTAAATTAATTTAAATTGGCCGACTAGTATACTCGCCTATGAGAGCCGAGTAGGAAAAGAATCAATACCACGCTTGGAAACTTATATCTCGAGAGACGAATCTTTCCACGATACGGGAGCATTTAGCTGCGACTTACCTGACGTTTTACGTATTATAAATTCGTTTTTTTTCTCGCTCGTTCTTTCTGGATGAATTTCTCGAGTCGTAGAGCGACCCATTAGAACACCCGTATGCTCTCAGCTGCGAATATGTTCGGGGTTACGAGTGAGTCCGCGGTTGTTACACGCCCTGTACCTTTATTGGCCCTATCGCGCGTGGGATCTTCGACTTTCCGAACTCGATCTATTCTCCCTCCCACCTCCCTTTCTGTCTCCGCCGCTTCTAATTCAATACATTTTTATTCCCGCGATCGGGACCGCGTCAAAGAATACCAGCCTCATTGTGAATCGATGGATGCATACGCCACTTTCGTCTTGAGGATACTAATTCAAACAGAAGAACAACAAATTTTTACTGTTGCTGTGCGATTTTTCAAGAATCTCAAGACATCAGCATCGATTCATTTTGGATGTGTGCATAACTCATGTTCATTCCAAGTTACGTAATTTTAAAACATTGTATGTATTGTTTACTAAATGATTTATATCACATTACAATCGGGCTATTATTATTAATAATAATCGGATAAAAAAATATCAGTTAGGTTTTGTTATTCTTATTCGTGATGATAATTCAGATTTTTGGGCTTGTTTCAAAATATTACATATGCATACTGCAATTTTTCCTCGATAAGAAATAGTCATATGGTATAATTATAATTACATTTCGAAATCAAATTGAGCGAGGATTATGGAAGAGTTTTAAGCTTCCACTTTAAACGTCTACTGATCTACGTTATACGATGTATAAATTACAGTTTGATGAAACAGAAAGAAAAACTTGAAGATTCAGTGAATTGTTTGAAATTGTTGATTTTAGATTAAACAATGAGTGTCTTCTTAATTCTTTTTTATGATGTACATATACTAGAAACAACAATCGTCGAATTCACTTGAAATTTATTTATATGCGTTTAAATGGATATCAAGTACATTCAACCAAATATTTGCTTTAATTAAAGATATTAATTTTCTTCTAAGTTAAACTCTCTAATTCTAACTGATTATTCATTTCACGAAACAAAATATTTAACTCCATATTTAAGTAGCTTCAACGAATTTTTATGTTTAGTGTACATTACTTAGTATTAAAGTTGTAAGTTTGTGAAAGATCATACATGCAAAACTGGAATCACGTAACTTTTAAGGAGGTTCGATCGTGATTACGAAGTCAAAATAACGTGTGTAATTTTAAAAATTTGAAATAATAAAAAATGCAATTATATTCAATTATTATAAATGAATTGTATGTACTAAAAATGGTTTAAATGATTGAATTAATTTTTAATGGTATTAAAAAAATATGAAATGATTACCGTGGTGTATTATTGTTACCTATCGCATTCGGGAACAATTATTCAGATTGATAATACTCAATTATTTATGCGGTGACCTCGACAGAAAAAAGTATAAATTTGTAGGAAAATATTTGAACTTTACAATCCTTATTTTCATTTTAATCAAAATTTGATAAAAACTGTAAAAAAAATCAAAAATATGATTCATACTTTCATACTTTTTCTATAAATTACAAAGTCTAAAGTTTAAAAATTATTTTCACGTGTTGAATAGCCGAACCTCCTTAACTATTTGGCCACATGTAGAACAAAATTTTGCTGTTTATCACTGATGTGAGTCGTGATAGTGAATCCTTTCGATGCCGAAAAAAAAAAACAATAGATCCGTTTGTTAAAAGGTTTCCTCTCCCGTTGACGGGCACGCGACCGTCTCATCCCTTTATTCTGGTCGCAACCGTTCGAACCGACATCCACGCATAAATTAACGGTACGCGCGGTACCCCAGAGTAGTCGAAACGAACGACGTCCCGCTGCGAAGATCCGCGACGCTTCGCGCCCAGCACGCCCAAACGATATAAATTTCACAATTTTTAAAAATCGCCCAAATTCCCGCCTTAAAATTGAAATTTTAGTCACGTTCACAGGAGCGAGCCGACGATTTCAATTAGTCTCCTGCGAATGTGTACGAATCTTCGTAACTCGATACGTAAAGGATCGCTAAAGGGGTTATCAACAAATGTGTTCAAACATATAGGGTGTCACCGGACGCGGAGGGGATTTCGGTACCGGACCCCCTTTTGAGTCAATAATCAACCCTGTAATCCTTTCGGTACATGGGATAGGCCGATGCGCACATAACCGGTGAGAATCGATTCCTAAATGACTTCTTAATTCACCAGTAGCGATCTCGCAAATAGCCACTTACGATTGAATTAAGATTCTATTAACGAATCCTTTGTTTCCACGAGGCTCGTATTCACGAAGCGAGCTTTCGCTGGTATTCACACGGAGAAAAATAAATCGGCCTGTTCCACTTCAGAGATAGAGTAATCATTTTATGTATAGAGAATACTTTAAATCAAGTGATCTTTACAGAGGGTGGCCAAATTATTATACTCAGATCGTTCATTAAAAATAATTTAAAAAGATGTAGCTATAACTTATCTCACAGAGTGGTAGGTATACTATTCTTTTTTATTATTATTATGTACACATCTGGCGATCAACAAATATTTTCCTTTTGAAGGAAAATAAACTGCAAGTAGCAATTTCGTGTGTTGAGAGTGTTTTATGTATCTAATTTTATTATAATTCATGAAAATATTTGAGTTTCAAATGTTCAATTTTTATTGCGTGTTAAAGCTAATGAAACTATTTAAAGGCAACTATGTGATGTTTGTTGGAATGAAAATCTTTGTCTGAGTATAATAATTTCGCCACCCTCTGTACTCTTTTTTTTCTGTTAATATACCAAATAAATAATGTTATTGGCTTTCGGTGAATTTACTTTAATCAATGTTAGAACTGTACATAAATAATAAAAATTACTTTAAATTCTAGTAATATCTGCCAAACTCTTCAACTGGAGTAATAAAGTAATCGTTACTTTAAATCAAGTTTGTCCAAATTACGGTAAAGAGTACTTTAATCTGGTAAAATTTACCGTTTATTTTTCTCCGTGCACAATGTCGGCTAACAAGCCGTCCAATGATCGATCGTCGATTGGCCCTTTTCTCCGATTTCCTACGATCGCCGTGCTCTCGTTCCGACAATGGCCGAGTCGGAAGCACGCGAAGCCTCAATGGAGAGGTCAGAAACCGAATTTTTCGGATAAATACCGCAGGCACGAGCCTCGCGCGCTCCTCGAGTGCCGATACAAAGGACTCGTACATCACCGTCGAACAAAAAAATCGAGTCTCGATTTCCGCGAAGTCACGGAAACCAATCCGGAAGGTCGCTCACGATGCTCCGGTTGGCTCTTTTTTTTGGCACGCGCCCCTCATTTTCAGCTGTTTATCGAAAACTCGGCTCGAGTGGATTCGCCGAGCCGCAGTGCGGACCTTTTCGTGAATGAAAGACCGAGTTCTAAATAAAATGATCATCCGGCGCGTAAGAATCGAGTCAGCCTCGTATAAAACCTCTCTCTTTCTCTACTCGCTGTCCCGTAATTCAATACCACCAAGGGTAACATATGGAGCGATTATTTGGAGATTCTAATAACTCTGTTGCGGATTTTGACTGTCTTATAACGTCATAAAGATATCGCGAAATTGTGAAATTGGATCTTGCGTTAACTTCGGGGGTGAAACGAGATAATATTTTCAGCGCGAAAAAAATTGTGTACAATTGCTGACGTAAACACAAAAAGTTATTAATGTGCATCCACAAAGAGAGAGAGAGAGAGAGAGAGAGAGAGAGAGAGAGAGAGAACCCTATCCACGGTTGATGAATTAAAAGCCTTACATGGGGTGGGCTTGTCAAACGGCAATCATCCCCTATTATATAACGTCACCCCCTCGTGCCTCTACTATACGATTTTCGTCGCTGACTCGTGTGAACTCTGCGGAAAAAAGATGAGGAGATAGCGCAGGAGCATCGTGCCCGGAAATACAATGGCGAACCGTACGAATGCGAGAGAGGGAAGAGGTAAGCTGATCGGTCATGTCATGCCTTATTGGTACGTCCAGCCGCCCACATCGCGAATATAATTGCGGACATTCATGCCGCTCGGGCTTCCCGAAATTCGGAATAATACCTTTTCATTTTCTGGCGTGAAGAGAGATTCTCACGCCGGCGAGGAATTATCGCAATGCCGGAGTTTCGTGAAACGATTGCGTGTCGAGTCGATACTTTTAATGAACGATCGTGGAGATAAGACAGAAAATAATCGGGATCCGACAGTATAAACCTTATCACGGTATCGGCGTTTAACGGCGGAGTCCCATAACGGACCACCTGGTACACGGTCCACGCGTCGAGCACGCCCGGTCACGTGTCCGCCATATAACATATTCATGAAGTGGCACAAACTCGATCGACACTCTATGAACGTAGTTTTTTAATCGAGACTAATGTGATGCACTGTGTATGTATGTATCTGTTGTTGTTGTTGTTGTTGTTGTTGCTTCTGCTGTTGTTGTTGTTGTTGTTGCTTCTACTGCTGCTGTTGTTGTTGTTACTGTGGTGGTTGCTACTGCTGTTGTTGTTGTTACTGTTGTGGTTGCTGTTGTTGTTTGTTTTTAGTGTAAAAAAAACTAATCAACAGAGTCACAGGTGATCTGTAACATCGACAAAATCAACAAAAAGTGAGCTTATATTGCATAATAATGATGTTCCTAGGCATAGAAACCGTGAATGTATCTTCCCGCGTACAAATAAACCAATATTTTTCCCATGGATATACATAAACGATCTTGAAGCAAGGGAGTAAGAGAAAGAAAGAGGGAGAGAGAGAGCATTTTACTGACAGCATGGGGGTACGGGTAGGCTCGCGTACATGCCCCATGCTGAGTCGAGCAATACGCTACCAGTCCGAGCAATGGCCCCTGTAAACATACTCGCGTTACGCGAAACTCTAGAGTGCTCTCTCGTGTGAATGCATCCTTGTCCATTCCGTACGAAAACATCTATTCTTTGCGAAATATTTCAGAACTTTATTTCAAAATCGTTACCACGATAAA
The DNA here is from genome assembly GCA_003055095.1 of Goniozus legneri. Lineage (NCBI taxonomy): Eukaryota > Metazoa > Arthropoda > Insecta > Hymenoptera > Bethylidae > Goniozus > Goniozus legneri. Next base: position 64,756 of record NCVS01001803.1, on the reverse strand, counting down.
ATAAAAAGGAAAACATAAATATTCAGATTCTATTTTATAGGCGTAAACAATATAAGAATGCAAAATGGAAATTTTATAAACACAGATTTCCCCAATTTTCTGTTTTCAATTTTTGAATAGTAAATCTGTGTGCATCCTCTTCCAAGTTTAGTAACGATCGCTTGATTTTTGCGAGAAGAGTTTTATTGTTCCTCCCTAAGTTCTTCGTTAATTTACTACAAAATTGATCGAATAGAGAGCTTTTGAAGGTATTTACTCGATGCGATTATCGTGATTGGCGGTCGGAATGTATGTAGTATACATCAAAATCATCTCCCTTCTACGCTTCTCCTACTTGGTCTCCTTTTTTCCATTGCTGACCTTCGATACGGATGCCATTGGTACAAATGAACGGAATTAAGGGGCTTTTAGAGGAGCACACGCATTCACGCACACACGCTCTCGAAAAACAAGGGGTAGATAACATAGCCTTTGGGGAGACGAAAATCGAGGGGGTTAGAGATGTTATAGTGAGTACGAGAGAGAGAGAGAGAGAGAGAGAGAGAGAGAGAAAATAGACGAGGGGTATACTTTGATTGGTGTGGGAAGATTCACCGCCAGTTAAGGACTGTCACCGATTACCGTGTATGAGAATTTTCTCAAAGAGGTGTTTACGAGTGCCAAAATAGCAACGAAAATTACCGAATATTATTTCGAGCCCAGCGTGGCACGTTTTAATTGCACAACTATCGATTTTTAATGGCGAGGGGACAATCCTGATCGAGAATTCATGAGGAATTTACGGCATTAAGTCGGATGGAGTTTATCGCTGCCGTGTCGTGAACACGCCCATTCACGTCGCCTAGGAGTCTCCGGAGTGCGTCAAAGTCGCCAAGCCGAGATAGAGAAGTTACGTACGAACACACATAACAAGAAGCTGGGAGCAACTAAGTAAGAGATGTTTATCTTGCGATTAGTGCTACGCAAAATCCGATGCGGTCGTGGCTTACGTGTCCAGCTTGGTTTTATGATCGAAGAACTAAATCAAGAAAAAATGTTCGTTTCGGCACTATCATATGACAATTGATGTTGATGTTGTTGTTGTTGTCGTTAATGATATTGATGTTGTTGTTGTTGTTTGATGTTGATGTTTATTTTTTATTTATATAATATTGAAATAATGAAGCGAATAAAACGAACATTACATATGTTAATATTGTTGTTGATTGTTGCTGTTGTTGTTGTTGTTGTTTTATGTTGATGTTTATTTTTTATTTATACAATATTGGAATAATGAAGCGAATAAAACGAACATTACATATGTTACATGTTAATCACATTGCATTTATAGTTAATTTTAACTATTATTTATTAACGTTAATTACATCTAAGTTTATTTTGTAACAAAACCTCCGAGTAATTCGGAGTTGCTTCATCGAAAATACATATATTCTCATTTCACTCGCATACATCACATTCTTCAGGATTTGGCGTGACATATGTCGGTGAATCTACCCCCCGTAAAGAAGAGCGCCTCCACGTACCGTAAAGAATTTATGCACCGACAGTGCTAATTTGGTTAACCACCGTGACGGACGAGACACTTGGCCCGTGTTTTTTTCTACAAAAACGTTTTGACAATGCTCTGAATACGATTTGGGCCCACATGTAGTGGCGGTAGGTATTTTCGAAAGCAAATTATCCGTAGATATTGCGAAAAATCGAGATGGAGAATCGAGAGGAGTATATCGAGGGCTCGAAACTGGTCCAATGCACACGTGCATGCGACATAAACACAATACCGATGAATGCTCGATCGCAGGCTCCATTGTCTCACGAGCTCTCGTTGTCTCGAGTGCTCCCTCTCGGTCTCTCCTTCGCGGAATGGAGGACCTCCGGTGAGTTCGATTACTTGGCCGCAAATCACGACTGCGCCATTTTTTTATGGACCAGTGTGTAGGTATACAAACAGGGAACTTTTGTCTCCGACACTTCTCAAGTGGGCCGTGTACCGTGGGGTCGTAAAACAATCTCAATTACATTTCAGAGAAAATGCTCACAGGTCTTTCTATGTCGATAAAAATGACACATGTTGCTCTTTCTCCAGGAATGTAATTTCACTGCTTTCTACACGGTAAAAACGAATATGTTAAATTTAACATATTTCGCTTGTCCCAGAAAGTCCACAATAATTTTTGGTGTTAATACAACATGAAGCAATGTGTAAAAATATAAAACATATTATATGTCAAATTTTTAACAAATTTTTTTAATTACTTTGACATTATTACAATGTCGTTTTAAGTACAGTTGTTGTTTTAACACATTATAATGTTGAATCCAAAAAATAACAACCTTTATATGTTATCAATTTTTTTGACATCTTTTCTTATATTCTTTTAACAAAAAATGATGTTAAATTCAAATTGGCAAACATGGTAATTTTAACTAAGAAATATGTAACTTTTCGAAATTTAACAACTGAAATATGTTGTTTACAATGAGGTGTAGGCTAACATATTCGATTCTGTTGATTTTACAGTTAAGTTTTTACAGTTTTACAGTTTTTACCGTGTAGGGACTATTTTGAGAATAAAAAAGAAACGCTATATTCCATTGGCGATGACGGTCGCGAGCAGAAACGAATTAATTCTAATAAGATGAAATTGAGTTAGGTCCAGTTTCGTGTACATATTCATTTAGAGTTCGCTTTAACAACAGTGGATAGTAGAGAAGCTTCAATAAGGGGTGAGTCATAGGTCGGAAAGACGAATCTTTATTTTTATGCTCTCTCTCTCTCTCTCTCTCTCTCTCTCTCTCTCTCTCTCTCTCCAAGCAAGAACTGCAGTTAAACAATCGCGTCGAAATTAGAGGAGGGAGAAATTTTCGATAAGCAGAAGAGCAGATCTAGCCAGATACGGTATCACCGAATGACGTGAGGCAATTTGTGGAAATATAAAGATTGCTTAATTGTCCTATCCCCCTTTCGTCTCGTTCACCCTTCCCGGACACGAATCGCGTTGCGTGAATCGTTTTCACGCATCCGTTATGTTCGCAAGCCCCTACGAGACTTCTGTCGAATGCTGCAAGGGAGCCAATTCGCTAATTATCGCGATAAATTGGGCCGCTGCAATTGTCGAAATTGGCCAATTTTTTCATAACTCTTTCCTAGTGATTTTTGAAAAATCACTCGATGAACTGTCAGCTAGGGGGGGCTTGAAGATTCGTCGAATATGGCGTGTTTAATGGCAGACGCTGTTGCATGGCATGCGCCACCCCCATCTGTTATAAATACCAGACTAATTTATACCATTTTAAACGCTCGACACTGACGATACAGATGGAGCGAGTCGTGTGCGCTCGATAAAAAAAGGCTATGTACAGGTAATGCTGTATGGGGGTGGATCGAAATCGAGGTACCAGTTGCTGGACGCCATAATCGCAGCAATTATGTATGGAAATTCCTGATTCACTTCTCCGAAGCTACGAAATTTCTCCTCGGCCGGTTATTATGTTAATTCCAATAAACGAGTGACGTCATTTGGGTACAAAAATCAAGATTCTTTGCCCTTGCGATCATCGATGCGATTTTCTTGCGCTCGTACGGTGAGAGCGACAATAGAAAGATGATCTCGAGTGGTGGATGAAAGGGAAGTTCTTTTCGTGAATACCAAAAGACCGTCTGTCGCAATGGCACGCAGCTCTCTCTCTCTCTCTCTCTCTCTCCTCCCTCTCCTTGGTGAGTTCATTCGCTTGTATACCGAACAGGGGTGTTTGGTTACCTTCGCCGTGTGTGGCGCCTCAGGTGTCCGTCGTGTATACGCTCCCGTTCTACGCAAATACCATTCATGGTTTTCCGTTTATAACGCTAGAACGTAATTCTTTTCATCTCCGGAATAGCTATGATATTATAAATTGATCTATGAAACAAAAATAATGTTGTTTCGATCTTCCCCTAGTAGAAATCAATCAAGTTTTACTTGATTAAGTCTAGAAACTAGCCAGCAATCAAATCTAGTAACTAGACAGTAAGCATATCCAGTAACATAATCACAATTATCACAATCACAATCACAATTTTGATAATCTGAAAGCTGTCAGTTTACTTTTGTTGATATTTTAGTAAAACTGGCCGGTTACTAGACAGTTACTCGATAGTACACTAGCCAGTTCCTAGTTGAAGTCTAGTTAAACTGGCCAGTTATTGGTTAAAAACTCAATTTCATTTCTACTAGGGTCGTTATAATATACTACCAAAAAAAATTAAAAGATCACTCGTCATTTTCATACAATTGTACAGCTCGAATAGCAATCGAATCAAATCGAAGAGGTGGTCATTTTAACCCTTTCACGCCCAAAGAATCGATTATTTAATTGCTCTTAAATCAATATTTTTTTTACTGAATGTCAAAATAAAACGTGTGTCCAAGGTAGCAAAAGAAAAGAACTGTCAAACGTTTTTTTTTTTATATTCTCTTACTTTACACCCACAATAGTTGAAATATTGTGATGTATTGGCATATTTAGTCTTGGAAATCTTGAGATTCTGAAAGGGTTAAAGAGAAAGATTCAAGTTTTAAAACGATCATTTTCAGTTCGGATAAAAAAATAATAACTATTCTCCAAGTTTTTTGAGAAGTGAATACGTACAATGTATATTTTGGATCTCCAAATAGGAGATTAAGGAAATTTGGCCAGAATTATAAATAGGATAGAAAATTAATTTTTTATTTTTATTAATTCTCTACGCAGAAATAGTTGACGCGGAGAGACGCTTGTTCTCAAAATAGGCAAAACAAGTAAAGCTGTCCACATTTATGAGCATCGCATTCGCAACCAATCTTCGTTAGCTCTTTTAGAAAAAAGCGACAATTGTACTTTCTATATCAGAAGACGGAGAGAAGTCGCGCGTAACGAGCAATCGCGCACGCGCTCGCTTTCGCCTCCATTTTGCTCGGGAGCAGGTGAAACACCACGAGGCAAAATAGATAATGACTGTAACGAATACGCGACGATTATAACATACGGGTTGATTATCTCTTCTGGACTTTCCATATATTGTTTTTTTTTTATTTCTATTTTGTTCAACTCGGCTCTTTGCGTTTCCTGCCATACGATTTATTGGAACGTGCTCGGCACGAGCGCGATAATTCCGCCGTGAAATAGCGAGATAGGGTTATCCGTTTGTTGTATTTGAAAAAAATAGATAAGGCGGGGGAGAGAGAAGGAGATTAAAAATTTTGTATGTCATTCGATTATTTATAATAGCACACTGAGAAAAAAATATTGTTGAACAAATTAAATATGCAGTCATATAGTGCCAAGAAAAAAAAACAAAGAAAAACAAAAAAAAACTTTTAATTAAGAAAAAAAAACAAATTAAAAAAAATTATTAAAATATTATTATTATTTTAAATTATTAATTTTTAAATTCATTTAAAAATTTTTTGAATGGAATGAAAATCTTTTGAGTGAGATATTCAGTGATTGATTTAACAATTATTTTGTTATACTAAACAATTATTTCATCGAACTGACAAACTATCCTTTTGGCACTATATGATTGCATATTGAATTGGTTCAACAACATTTTTTCTCAGTGCATCAGCTGCAAGAATATTAGCAACACATTTGGCAACTGAAATTCTTTATTCAAAAAGATATAATATAAATTTGATTTGCTGAATACAAAATTGAAAAAAATTTAGCCTTGATAGATAAGAGAAGGAGAAAATTGTCTCCCCCACCCAAAATGAATTGAATCCCCGAAAAAAGGGGTGGGGAACGCGCCGAGTGACGGCTCGCCAAGGATGACTAATGACGAGGGTGGGACGATTAACTCCGTCTGGTACATTTATAGCGTCATCAAAGCATCATTTAGAACCGTGAAGTGTGACTCGATACCTCCCTCTACGTATGAGCTAGTACTCCGGAATTACACGGACGAGTTTCTCTCTTTTGCTCGCTTTACTTTTCGCTCGACGTACCTGCATCGAACGTGATACGAATTCCATTCGTCATGCGCGGAATCATCGCTGGGGTCGGCTCGAGTTTGGCCGCTGATCCATATGGAGCACACGAATGTCGTGAAAATGATTCGATTCAGTGCGATAAATGCGAATCGAGGTGTTGTATATTTCCTATGAGTGTTCGAAATCTATCAAAGTCACGATTCGATACTTTAATAGAAAATACAAAGATACACATTTGTTTTCGATTATTAATTTATTATTTAGGGAAAGAACCTCCTCTAGTTTGAATACGTCAAAAAATAGTATAGGGTCTGATGTTTTACTTACAAAACTGAGAAACAATAGAAACAAAACAATCATTGATTTTTTAACCCTTTCATTATTTAATTATTGTTCAATTATTATTGAATCAATATTTTTTTTACTTAATGTCAAAATAAAACGTGTGTCGAAGGTATTAAATGTGTCTCTGAACGAATAAAAAGAAAGGAACTGTCAAACTGTCTTTTTTTTATTTTTTTTTATATTCTCTTACTTTACACCCACAATAGCTAAAATATTCTGTTGTATTGGCATATTTAGTCTTGGAAATCTTATGGTCCTGAAAGGGTTAACCTATGCCAATTTAGATTAATCACAATAAACTAAAAAAGCTAAAACAAATGTAGAATGACAAATTGTACAAAAAAATTTCATTTATTGTCATTTAATGCTGAATTCTGACTTGAGCATTTGTACATGCATAGGTGCACACTCATGACAACACACATACAGACACGCGCACAATACACACTTGCACGCGCGCATGTCATGTCATGTTTACGTTCATTTTTTTCGTATAACTTAAAAGGAAGCTAAAAATAACGCAATTTTTATTCACCTACTAATTTACACATTCTTTCTATTTGAGTGATATGATATTTTTTCATCGATGGGTATAAATTCGTTGCTGCACATACAGAATGAGAAAGTTATCGAAGAACTTATTGTTTTGTTCAAGCAGGACAATCCAATTATCTAGTCTTTTATTTGTTACTGTTTCTTTTCCTATGTTATTTTAATAATACACAGCTATTCATAATAGTTATTTTATATCTACTTATGTAATTTCATGAATATCTAAACTTGAGTTTTATAGTTAATGACCTTTATACAAAGCTTAAAATATCGAATAAATATACATACGTATAGTAGAAATTTCTTGTACGATGTATGAAAAATTAATCTAAAATTGTAACAAGTAGTGAATATATTAATATCTAAATTAAAAACGTAGGATTTATCTTTTTACGATCAAGATTCTATACCTATTGCGAAAAAAATATTATTACAGCAGATGCAATGACTACTCGGGTGCACGCACCTGCCCATTTATAATTAAACATCCTTGCAGTTGTCTCTTGCCTCGCTATGCGTTAATTTTCAAGAGTTTATCCCGACAAGCTCGCTCCCTTTTGTTGTAGGAGAGTCGAAGGTGATGATTCGATTTGAATAATCGACTCGCCTTCGCGTGTAGTTTGACCTCAATCGTGTTTTTTTACGAGCCCGACGTGGCTTGAAATCGGTACGAGTACAAACGATGCTCGAAGATCCGTAGGTGGGAATAATCGGAACATCGTGACGAGAGTTGCTCAAATTTTTTCGCAGAGTTTCTCAAGGTTCCTGCAGGGAGAATTGCTTCTGTGTCAGTTATGTGTAACCTCACAGAATGAGATTCTTTGCAACTCGGAACGAAAATGAATGAAGTAACAAAAAAGTATTAATGATATTAATTATGTTAGCAATAATGTTATTCGATGCAAATAACGTTGCATTGCTGTTGGAGAATCAGCAATGTCTGTTTTAATCATTTTAAAGATTCTTGATCAATATAAACATTCACAAAGTTCATTACTGCTTGTTGATAAAGTCATAATAGAATGAAACAATATAATATACAATACATATAACATTACAATATATGCAATATATGTTGAATGCAAATAAATATTAATTGCATTCATCAAATTTTTGTTTTCAGTGTAACTTTACAGAATAATCTTATTCGTTAGCTCTTGAAAGACCAGTGAACATGCATAATTTTTAAAAGTTATTAAGATGTTGAAAATCAACATTCTCTTCTTTCAGTGTTGAAAGCCGCAAAGTTCACCGAATCTACAAGTAGGACGAATGGATTGAAAAACAATCGATAGGAGAGTCAATAAATTATAATGATCGTACAAAACGATGATCCACCAGTTCGGAATTCTGGACATAGTAGAAGAGCTTCTGTACCGACCCTCTTAGCGCGTATTTAACGCTGGTATTGAGTTTCGCACAATGAAGCGCTTTGTGGGGTATCCGCTTACCCGAGGCATGTCGTGCGCGTGCCAAAATGAAAAAACCGCAAAACGGCGCCGAGCCTTTTGTACGTAAACGCGAATGAGCGAAATAGAGAGGGCGAGCTCAGTGTCCCACAGGAACGTTTTCCTGTGGTCTCCTCTTTTTACATCCCACCTACTCCGTCCCGTTCGCGATTGCTTTATTTTTCCTCCGCGCGAATTTTTTTCTCTCTCCTCGTGTTACTCTCCCCGAACAGCCCAACTGGGACTCTCATCGATGAATAATCGCGAATCGGGCGTCGAGAGCTTTAACCCTTACCGCTGTAATAAAATTAACTCTCGAAATGAGGCCCGTAATGTGCGAACTGTCATCGTCCGCCCACGTTAAGAATCTCGCTCGCTCGATTTTACGATGTCTCGCGACACCTCGCGGTTCGCCGCAGTTCGAAATTTTCGTCATTGAAAAATCTCGAGTACTACGTTACGGAACGACGATTTCAATTTGGTACGCGATAAAATACAAAGCTGTGAATTTTCAGTTGGACGTTGCACATTTTTCTTCTTATTTTCAGAGAAGAGAATCCATCCCTGTTTTCACCGGACCTTTCGTCCGCAGGATTAGGAAGTAATGACTAATTTCATCAATATTTTCTACTTTGATTACTAATTACTTCTGTAATCAGTATAAAAAAAAAATAACGAAAAAAATGATTATGATTAAAATGATGATGATAATGATTATTGTGATTATGATTCAAATTGACGATTACTTTTGTAATCAGTAATCAGGAACAAAATATTAATGATTATGTTTCAAAAACTTACATTTGAATTAGGGATAATGACGGTCTACAGCTATTGAATCGAGAAATAATTGCTTTTGATTCCATAAAAATGTATTTTGATCTTTTAATCAAATGATTCTAACAGTATCCTGTAAAAAATACAACAGTAATAATTACTATTTTGTTCCCAATTACTAATTACAAAAGTAACTATTAATTTTTTGTTCCTGATTACTGATTAAAAATATAATTATTAATTTTTTGTTTTCGATTACTGATCCCAAATGTAATCATTAATATTTTGTTCCCAATTACTGATTTCAAAAGTAATCAAATAATTGTTATTCGAATATTTTATTTTCACCGATATCTGCTCGTCCGACAATTTTACTGCTACAGGCGTATTTTCATCGATACGAAAGGACGTTACGCCGGTGACACTATGGGCAGGTGTTAGACCCCGTGTGGTAGTCTATTTGCGTTGTCTCTCGCGACGTTTGCACGCTCAACGTCGTATCCTCTACCCTCTCCTTTTCTCCGTCTCTCCCACCTTCCTTCGCGCAGCACGCTTGTGTATTCGTAACACGTCGGTAGTTGCCGGCATGCGGGCTCATTACTGGCACGAGCCAAAGCGCATACGACCAATCGACAACTGCTTAGAAAATTGTTTCTACCTCTTTCCCCCCCCTCTGTCTCGTCTCTCTCGTATGCGCGTGTCGTTTCACCCTGACAATTTTCACGTGCGCGCACGCGTTCTCGAGATCGCGAGAAATCAGTCTTTGCCGACACCTGCTTCCGAGTAATTCTTACGTTGAGAATATTTACAACTATTTGTTATGAATTCGTTATTAAATGTAGTCGAAGAGTCAATGGTTTTATTGCTAAACGCACACAGAATTCATAGTGGATCATTAGTACTACTTTTTGAGTATTATCATTATTTCTTAAGTCCATCATATTTAAAATAGAAAATTATATATAATTTGATAATATGATTAATATGATTGGAAAACTGTTATGAAAATAAGTTAGTTATTTATCTTTCTCATTTACAATGCAACCAAATTCCTTGTATCAACATAACTGCTATTTACTCAAGAAAATTTATTCGCTCGATTATGGCTTATATACGTATATGTTGAATCAATGATACTCTTCGTCGAAAAGTACTGACCTACTTTCAAAAAATGTTGAAAAAAAATGTGAAAAAAAGGGGAAAAAATGTAATAATGTTGAATGTTGTAATGTTGAATGTTGAATGTTGAATGTTGAATGTTGAATGTTGAATGTTGAATGTTGAATGTTGAATGTTGAATGTTGAATGTTGAGTTCTGGAAAAAGTATACCTGTTTCTACATCCAAAATAATTTTCAAAATTGAATATCACATGAATTAATATGAACATTGTGATTTAAAATCAAATTAAACAATTTCGCACTGTTACCGATTTCAAGCGTTCTTTATGGTTGTGTGCTTTTTCGGCCGAACGATGTCTTGAGAAATTTTTAATACAAACTTCATTCAATCTCAATATCACTTTACCTCTCACGCGATGTGCAATTAACTTTCGATAACCTTCCACTGGCGAGAGTTCGGTTAAACATACTCGTAATCGGTGAAAAAAATATCCCCGTATAATTTTACGCCACTCGACGAGTAATTACGAGTTGCGTTTTCATATTTATTCAAGGATCTCCGAGAGAGACAAACGAGACTCGAATTTACGAGAGCACTCTTTACGTGCCGTCCGTAATCGCCCTCTCTCGAGTAATTGCACGCGAGGTGTGGCGTCTCTCGCACATTTTTCTTACCTTAATTAGAATAATCCCCAGATTAAAATTGTGTTTCGGCGCCCCGCGCTCCGTTTAAAGGGATTTCAATTTATCGACGGGCGTATATTCGATCCGGCGTGACGATAATTCATCGCTGGTGCCTACCGCTCGCTCGAATTACAAGCGATTTTTTGCGAGCCCGTTCGATTTACAATTACCGACGTCTTCCTCGATTTCGTTCGCGAATGAGGAAAAAATAAAGGAAACATTCGGTAGATGAAATGCTCCCGTTGCTCTGATTTATCGATCGTAAGTCCCGGACTTCGGTAGTTAAAATCGTTTAATAAGAGAATGATATACGCCGGAACCAGTTTCAACGAATACGACGTATCTCACTCGACACAGCATTAAACGATTGAACGTGAAATCTCTGAATCGCTACGGCGTTTAATTGATTTGCCTCGAGTGGTTATCTTTTTTCGTGATTATATTCCAATTCACGAGATATAATGTTCAGAGGACAGCGAGGAGATCGAATTTCTTCTCGATATAAAATTTCAGTGATCGAGATCCAAGCAGACGTCGATATTTTTTATAAAATTTGCGTTTAAAATGCTCCATCCATAGCCACTCCATGCATTGACAATGCAGCGCGCATATACGTCGAGAGAAAAGTTTGTCGAACCAATTAAGGAAGTTGAGGCAGTACAGTTTTAACAAAACTAGAAAATAAAATATGAAATATGATCTAGATATATATATCATTTAGAAGTTTGACAGAAAAACTGTTTTTGACAGCTATTCATTCAGTTTGCTTCAAATTAAAAATGTTTCAGTTATAATATTTATATGAATAAATGAAATTCAAAAATTCAACTAGGTATCAAATTATTAATGAGATGATTTTTAGTTTTAGTTTGATGCGATATGTACATAATCTCAAACATTTGAATTGTCAACAATTGAGTTTAAAATCTGACGTCACGATTGTCACTAGATTTTATGTCAACTAATATTCAAGCTTGAAGTTTATTACTTAAAAGTTTCTTAATCAAGTCAGAACAAGTGCTAAAATATGTAGAAAATATTGCTTCATAACATAACTAATTTTGGCATCGTTGGCATTATTTCTTGACTTGTTATAAATCAAAATGTGTTCTTAGCTTGTCAAAGCGACACATTCAACATAGGATTAAATTTAACACTTTAAGTTAATCTTCATTTTAAATAGCTTCCTAATAGTCTTGAAAATTTTACAAAAAGTTTCTAAATTAAATGAGCTATAAGAAGAGAGCTATAACAAATTTTTTTCATTATTTTTATGAAATGTCTTAACTTTCTTAAATGTGCATTCCTATACTGTCAAAATGATATTTTGTAAGATGAACAGGGAAACCTTTTGAGTGTAGAACTGATTAATTTAATAAATATTTTGTTGAATTGAATTATAACTTTATCGAACTGTCAAAAAGCTATTATGAGAATATTAGATTACATATTTAATTGGTTCGATAAAATTTTCCTCTTGGCGTCAAAGAAAATTCTCAAGTGACAATTTTAATTGTACAAAATTTTTGATAGCGCACTAGAAGGAGAAAATAATTTTTTTCGTTCTGTTGAAGCCACGGCCTGCCCCCCTCCTACATTTCTCTCCACTACAATTTAGGATACCGTGACGGTCGCGTGCCCTCTCTTCTTTCTCTTCTTCTCAACATCCACAAGGAATGAAATATCGAAACACCTCTTGGTCATTTCACGCGCTTCAAAAATTAATTCCAGAAACAAACTGTACATTTATTTTCCTCCAACAAACGATTGTGAAAATTTTGACTACCTACAGCTTTCTCCGTACAATTGTTCGAAGAAAACTTGAGTGTGGCGTAGGAGTCGGACGATTATCTTGATGTATCATATCCACGGGTGGTTGCGACGCTAGCGCGCGTCACACCCCATGATCAACCCCTTGGAGAATAAATAACACCCAATCGGCCGTGTCATCTGCATCTTCGACATCTGCATCGGTGGTCGAGCTGCTAGCACGTGTCGCGTGACTCCATCTTTAGCGCGATTGATTTTTAAGATAATAACGTCTAAATATTTTATACAAAAATTTTAGTCTACTCATACATATATTTATTTAATATATCCTAACTGAATGGAAACATTTTTTATAACTTTTACAAAAAGTGATAAACATTCAGGAGCCTATCAAGTAATTCGTAACGGATAAGACTGCAAAATTATCACTGTTGTTCCTACCATGCGGGTTCATCAATCCACCATGTTGTTGTGTATAGTTCTGTTTAACCCTTTCATGTCCCTTCTACAAAAATCGTTATCGATTATTTAATTATTATTGAATCTAATTTTTTCACTGAATTTCAAAATACAACGTGTGTGTCTAAGGCAGCAAACTGAAAACTGAACTGAACAAACTGAACTGAACTGAACTGAAGAACTGTCAAACTGTCTTTTTTGTGATATTCTCTTCTCACCCACAATAGCTAAAATATTGTGTTGTATTGGCATATTTAATCTTCGAAATCTTATGGTCCTGAAAGGGTGAAATTTGTAGATTCTAACAAAAATCTAGTGCAGTCCAAACTTCGAGTATTGCTGGTTTGAGCATTGCTGCTACCCCTTGTTTTTTGCTCCAAGACTATCCCCACTTTTTACTATCGGTAACGATCAATTTGTGTGTGTGTGTGCCTTTTTGCAATATTTACATTAACCCCTTGACACACTTTGACGAGTGAGACTGGTCGTATTTATTTATTCTAATTTTTTGATTTTGTTGTTTAACTTCTTGTTATTATCTCATTTTCAATCAATTTATTTTTATATTTTTTTTTAATTCGTATGTCAAGGGGTTAATATCGTTGTTATTGTAATGAATATCACTCCAATAATGAGAAAATGCCACTTAGTTAGCACCCACTTTTTTTTGTATAAAAAAATTGGCTACGACATTAAAATATTAAATATCGAATCTTCTCGTTTCCTTATTGATATCCCGATTAAGAAATAATCGATAGGAGATTAATTTCCCGAGATCCGGTGAGAAATTATCGTATCGATATAAAGACTGGCAAACGAGAATCGGTACGGTCGGAGGGGAGAAAAAATGGTCGCTGCTCAGGTGAGGTCCGGTAATGGAGAGAGTCGAACACGTTGAGATTGCGATAAATCAAACGCAAGGTGGACCCTCTCGAAGGGAGGGAGACCGGGGAGTCCGAGAAGAAAAGAAAGAAGTAGAAAGGAGAAAAGAATAGTACGAGGAGGGTAAATAAGCAGCGTGGAATGGACTCCGAGAAAGAAAGAAGGGCACGCACTGTTATGACTTCGGATGGTAATTTGTCCGCCCACCCCCGACACTTCGCGATAGATTCGTAAAAGAAGATTCTCTCTCACCACCACTGGGAGTATCACACGATTCCGGGATCTCCCCCTCTCCTCTCTTCCTCTCTCCTTAACGGTGGCAAGTCCTCCAATAGGAATAAAAAAACGCAACAATGATTCAATCGTTTTTCCACTTCGGCCTTCTTCCGACGATTCACACAGGTGTAATTTACGAGGACGAGGAGAGATATCATTGAGAGAATTTTTTTCCCATTTTTTTTGTCGAGTATCAAATATTAATCCTCAGTGCCGAACGATTCATGAAGCGAACGAGCGACCCGAGTCGAAATTTAAAGCTTGTTTCTCGTTTTTAATGTCTTATTCGACAAGACGAAGTTTTAAAAAAGGCAAAGTTACCTGTAATGCTAATTTGATTTTAATTGTAAAAAAAAAATTTGTTTGTATCAAAATTGTACTTAAAAGTCGAATTCAAGACAAAATTAAAGACAAAAACGTTGAAATTAAAGGTAAAAAAAGTCGTATATGTATATGACAAACCATTACAGCTATTAAATATTTATTTATTTCAGAATTTTAATTTCATACTTAGTGTGGGAATTATAATTGGTATGTAATATGAAAAATTTTAAATATAGTTATTTAACTATGAACTATTTACTATTATTACGAAATTTTTCTAAGTTTGCTAATTCTGTTTCTGTTGTACCACACTTACACCAATTTAATTTAACAGGAAATTATATTTTAGTACCAGTAGATAATTTATCAAGTCCACGTTCTTTTATAGAATTGAATGATGATTTTTTTATTGCCAAACTAATAAACGATCAAGAATACGAATAAAAGTAACTTATGAGTATTATTTTGTCCTTGAAATTAATATTTGTTGCTGAAATCATCTCAAATCCAAAAATAATTTACTACTTGAAAAATTTTTCTAAGTTAAGTACTAAAAAATAAAAGTTAAAGATGAAATTAAGATTAGGCGTATTTCTTTAAAACAAAAAAGTTAAAAGTACGCCTAAATAGGTGTCACAAGATAACAAAGGTAGAATTAAGTGCAGACGTATTTTTCGTGAGACGAAAAAGTCGAAAGAACATTTTAAAAGTTTATTGTAAAATAAAGGTAGAATTAAATCGAGAAGACTTATTGTTGAGATTAAAAAGTAGAATATAAGTCTAAAATTATCGGCAAACCAGCGACATAAAAGAAAACACGTTAGGAAAGTCCTGATCAGATTTTAAATTTCGACTCGGGAGAATATCGGCCCTGCACAGAAAAAAAGGATCACTTGAATCAGAAAATACATATATACTTGATTCAAGAGAGTTATGCGGAAGAAAGAAAAATTCCCTCATCAAGAAAATAATTTCTCCATATTAGTAGAAAATTAAATTCTTGAATTGAGAATTTTTTTTCTTGAATCAAGTATTGCCCTACTTGAACCAAATCTATTTTGTTTTATCCTAAGATAATTATTTTTCAAATGAAAAAAATAGTTTAAAAATAATAATAGTAAGTAATAGTTTCTTGAATGAAGAATATATTGACTTATTCAAGGACACACGTTCTTGGATCAAGAAATTCACAACTATTGTTTTTAAAATTTATTTCTTCATTCAGGAAAGAAAAAGACTTGATATTGGAAAGCATATTTCTTCCGCATAACTTTCTTGATTCAAGTAATCCTTTTTTTCTGTGTGGTGGGATAGCCGCGCGCTATACCAGCATGATAGTTCGATATTGCAACGGAAAACTCCAACGGAGCTGTAGCCGGTGCAGAGGCGCCAGGTGAATCCTTTAACTGCGGAAAAAATCGTCCCGGCAAGCTGCTCGCGCGTTGCTGGCTCGTGCGCTCCTCTCGAAAGATCGGGACTAGAAAAATTGCGAACGCAGCTGCGGAACAAGCTGGCAGAAGGCCGCGTGCTCTCCTTGCAAATTACTCGACGCGACGGAACGACGAAACCGCGGCATTCGTAACGATCGACGACAATTTTCAGTTCACACGAAACTAAACGATTGTCGAGGCTCAGCCGAGGCGTGAAAAGTGAATGGTGCACTTGTCTTATCTGATTTCTCGACGTTTTCACGACAGATTAATGTGGGATCGACAGCGATCTTCTTTTACCGGCGAATAAGACGGAGTCGAGTAAGAAGCTGAGAAGTCGAGGGGATCCTTTATAGGATAACTCGTGATGGATCACTAATATGGGTCCCCTCGGTACGGGGATGGCTCATTGTGACTCCTCGTCCTTTCGTCGACTGCCTCTCAATGCCCCCCCCCCTCCCCTCCTCTTTTTTTTCTTCTTCCTCGTCTCTTTCTTCGCAGTTTATAGGTCACTCCTCGAGGACGCACGCGTATACGTCACACGTGTGCGTCGCGCGGACTCGCGGATTCCCAGGCGATTACATCTGTAACGAGTATAGAGTCGTCGGCATTGTCCGGAAGCAGGTCGTACGAGGAACGAGTCAATGGCCCGGCTCCCGATGCCTGGGCATCCCCCTCAAGGAATGAAGATCTCCGAACGCAGAAGGAGTCCGCAGGTAGCCCTTTTTGGTAGGTGGGCCAACCCGACCGCACTGCCAAACAGGCTACAAAACGTTTTATTTACGCGACCCCCCCTACTGGGGACGCCCCCTCCCCTTCCCACTTTCTTTCTGGTTTTCATTCGTCTTTTCCCGACCTCTCGCACAAAGATGCACGAGTTCTCACACTTCACCGTGCTCTCCATCATGCCTCGAGATCTGCAAGGTGCGTCTTAGAGACTTCGAGGACAAGTGCCACTTTGTGCACGATCGAGAAATTTATACCATATGATAAATCGCATCGTAAAAATTTTTTCCGGATTATTATATCCTGTGAAAGCCCGTGTGAAGGAATTTTTAATCTTACCCGAACCGGAAAGCCCACTTTTTAAATATAATTTTTAGGATAATCGCACTTTTGTAAGGAATTAATTCGTTCGCTAAAAAAAATTTAAGTTAAACCAATTAAATGTACATTTCTATTCTGCGAAAATTATATTTTGTAAGATGAAGAGGAAAATGATTTGAGTGAATCTTCTGTTTGAAAATATAAAAAAATATATGTATTCGATTGGTTCACAAAATTTTTAGTATTCTATTAACAGAACTACGGGAACATTCGTGTGAGAACAATGTACTGTGATAAATGAAGTTATAAATTCAAGTAGAAGTAAAATAGCAATATTATGTAAGAAAGAGAACATTTGAATAACGCTTGTTTGATTACTTTTGTAACCAGTAATCAGGAACAAAAAATTAATAATTACTTTTGTAATCAGTAATTGGGAACAAAATACACTCGTCAAAAAAATTAAAGGAACAAAAAAATTTCCTAAATTTTTTGGTGTTTTTCAACTGGCTGTAACTTTCACAAAAATGATCGGATCAAGTTGCTAAAAGAAGTGTTTCAAAGCTTGGGATTTCTAAATTGAGAATATCTTTTTGAAAAATTTCTCAGATTCTTCTTGGTGTAAAAATTCAAAATATCGCAACGAAAAATTTTCCGAAATTTTTTCGTTTCTTCAAAGACTTCTACGGGCGAGGAAAAATTTTTCTCAACTTTACCAATACTAGGGCTGTATAGCTTGATTCTTTAGCTTTAATTTGGTTTCTTTTTCAGCTCTGTACGACCATTTTTAGCCGAGATATCGGCCGTTGAATGAAAAATGACACTTTTGTCTTCCACGGTCAATATCTCCGGAACCAATCCGGATCGTACAGACATCGGGAAGAAGGTTTTGAAAACTTGAGTTCATCCTCTATAAGGGACAATTATTGATTTTGATGAGCTTTGTCTTTTCCTATTCTTAATTTCAACTTTAAAAAAGTCGGGAAATGCACTTTCTACAACTTTTCAGATACTGTGTTGCATCTTTGCAAATATTGATGAACTGACTAAAGCAAACGTACTTTTTCTTTTTCAATATACCCACCGATAAGGCTGCAAAGTTTCATTTTGCTATGTTTATTCGTTCCTTCGGACCGAATGATCAAAGTTCACCTGAATCTTTAAGGAACAAGATTCTGGTGGGAAAAAGGACGTTTAATTGATAGAAGTGAGGAAAAACAATATCACTTCGCATTTTACATGATTTCTTTGGTCAACTACCATTGAAAAAAAAATGTCAGAAAATTGATTTTTAAAAAATTTTAAAATTAAAAAATTTTTTAAAATTTCACATTGTTCGAATTTAGAAAATTTTCAAATCACAGAATTTTTTCAGTTTCAAGATTTTTGAATTTGATAAATTTTGAATAACCCGACTGGAAATTTTGATACAATTTTGATCAAGTCTTGATCCAGTTAAGGAAAATTCTTTCAAGTTTAAATTTGTTGATCATGAAAAATTTTTGAATCAAAAAAATTTTAACTTGAAAGAATTTTTGTAATTTAAAAATTTTTCAAATGCAAAAAATTTGAAGTTTAGAAAAATTTTTCCTCGCCCTTAGAAGTCTTTGAAGAAGCGGAAAATTTTTCGTTGCGATATTTTGAATTTTTACACCAAGAAGAACGAATCTGAGAAATTTTTCAAAAAGATATTCTCAATTTAGAAATCCCAAGCTTTGAAACACTTCTTTTAGCAACTTGATCCGATCATTTTTGTGAAAGTTACAGCCAGTTGAAAAACGCTAAAAAATTTAGGAAATTTTTTTGTTCCTTTAATTTTTTTGACGAGTGTAGTAATGATTAATTTTGTAATCAGTAATCGGAAACAAAAAATTAATGATTACTTTTGTAATCAGTAATCGGAAACAAAAAATTAATGGTTACTTTTGTACTCTTTATAGGATACTGTTAAAATCATTTTATTGAAAGATCTAAATACAGTTTTATGGATTCAAAAACAATTTTTGTTCTGTTCTATAGCTATAGACCGTCATTATCTTTCTAAGTCGAATATAATTTTTCGAAACAATCATTAATATTTTGTTCCCTATTACTGATTACAATAGTAATCAGCAATTTTTTTTGTCGATTACTGATTATTTCTGTAATCAAAGTCGAAAATATCGATGAAATTAGTCATTACCGCCTAACCCTGCAATTATAAGGAATTAGAGTTACAATTCGGAACTACAGAAGGAAGAGAGAAAGGACGAAGGAGAAGAGGGATCGTCTCGTCAAATAGCGAGGCCAACGAGTCCTGTTCGTAAATTACCATCGGTTTATCAAAGTTTTTCCTCGTCTGATAAGGTGTTTATTGTACAATCTTTCTGTCAATTAAAATCCACAATCAAACTCGATCGGCTACGTACGCCGATACTCGCTCCAATCGCCGTGACGAAGTATTTTATCGAGCCGGTTCGATTATTGGCGCGGTTTGCGCGAAAATCTGAGCTTCTGGATGCCTCGTATGCACCCTTCGTTGCCTCTCACGGCAATCAGCCGCGAGGATTCCTTTATTTCTGCCAATTATGCGTGAAATTTTTGCGGAGCCTTTGCTCGAAGGGGGGAAAGAGTTACATTTCATAAGCCGGTTCGGCGCGCACGCCGATAACGATTTACCCAACGAAGGACACCCAACCGGCCTTCGATCGGTTATTTATTGGCCGGGCGTGTTACGACAATGCTCGTCATTATCGCCGTCGTTCCATCCGCGGCATCTCGCGTACGATTTTCGGCCCTCTTCCGGTACGACAAATGAAATACGGCCCTCGAGGATCGTACGGTCGCGAATTAAAACGTTGAGATCTCAATCTCGGACGATTCGATGGTCGCCGGTAGCCATGCCTAATTGACGTTAAAACCGAGAAAGAGACGTACGGTGCTCCGTGTGCTACACTGATAGAAAAAATAACTTGATTCAAGAAAAGTAGTTTCTTCAAAATTTTGTATTATATTATTTAAAATATTTGTTTGTTGTTATATAAAATGTTGTTTGTTGTTGTTGCTGTTGTTTTGTTGTTTTTGTTTCAAGAAACAATAATTCAAGACAAGAAATTCTTGAAGCGAGACAACTAGATATCTACAAAAAAAACTCTTGGATCGAGAGTATTGCTCTTAAAACAAGATGGTTTTTCTATCCCTGTACTCTCGAAGAATTCGCGGCGAGTGACTCGGGCCGGCTGTCGAGGATTCGATCATAATGCATTCGTTACTCGCATCGCCGGCTCCACTGTATCGAGAGGATGACGTATTAATACCTCAGCGCGTGTCCCCGGACGGGCGTATTGCACGGTAAAAGGATTTAGCGTTAAAGGGTTTCGAATGGGAGCTTCCTTTTATTGCCCTGGCCCAGGGACGCAACCAAGTATATTACGTCTCGAGATTTTCGCCATTATGTACCGTTCTGGGTACAATGCGGTGCGTTATATCGATATGCACGGCGTGAAGAGTTGTCCGGAGAGTTGCGGGAGAGGGGCGTGCGCGCGTCCAGGTGATGCCCGACCGCCGGTTTATACCTTTTCGCGTACGCCCACGGGAACATATGTTTTCACGAACAATGTCGATACAGGGGTGGCCCACTCGCTCCTAGACCGGAATCAACAAACACAGGCCATAGAGCGCGCTGGCAATCGTCACTCTCTCGACTTTTTTTCACAACATAGGGTAGATCCCCGAGTCAAAATTTAAACAATAAATTAAGCCCCATTAACCTCATTTCTCTTGTGTGGTACTTGCCGCTAAAAGTGAAACATTATTTAGACCTTAAATACCCTCGAAATTAGTGTTTTAAAAAAATATTTTGAGCCTCCAAAACTTACTTTCACCACACCACACCACAGTAGAAAAGTAGGTTCTGGAGACTACATTTATTGTTCTGAAACAATGATTTGAACCTAAACTTGGTAAAAGCGGACAAAATTACCAAGTTTAGGTTGAAATTACAGTTTCGATACATGACTTATCATGATTTAAAAAAATGATTTTAGTCTCCTTACCCTCGAGAAGGATTTGGAGGCTAAATTTAATGTTTTAATTTTGATTCGAGGATGTACCATTTGTGGCCACTTTAAGAAATTTCGTGTCTTTGATCAAAAGTTGAATCAATTTAATCATAATATTTAGTAAAGGAAAATCAATTAATCATTCATGCAATGGATGGAAGAAAATTTGAAGAATCGATTTAATCGATTAAAATATGAGTGTTCTGATTGGTTACATGAAGATTTTACACATTATCAGAAGTAATTTAATGGGCTAGGTATGACAAAAAAATGGTAGAGGCACACTAGACAGAAGTATTCGTCAAATGTGCCCCATCATGAGTTTTATAAGAGGCTGATTTTTGTTTACATAAAATGTAGTGATCCGATATTATTAACGTTGCTTTATCAAAATTATATTTGATTTTCAATCCCAAATTTTTGAATACTAGGATCCGTTCACCTAATTTACTTTACATAAGGTGGCTGTACCATTTATGGCCACTTTAAGAAATTTTGTGTCTTTGATCAAAAGTTAAATCAATTTAATCATAGTATTTAATAAAGGAAAATCAATTAATCAATTCTTGGATGTATTCAATTATTACATGTATAAACCTTCAGAACTCTCTTTCCTGTAAAAAATAAAGTTAAATTGTACTATAATGCCTGTTGTACCAGTATTGGCTATAGCACTATTTTTGATAAATTTTCAAGTGATCTAAATAAATTAGTGGAGCATTTTGAAAAGACTATGAATGTTACGCACGATTCTCGATAATCATTAGTGACTTATTTATAGAATCTTTTTTGAGATTTTTACTAACAATAAAAGAAATTGTTCAGATACACTACGACTCTGGTTGTTATTTTTTTAATATTTTGTCGAAGTATACCTACTTTACAAGCATAATGAAATAATCACAATGACGTCAACATATCTAAAAATCGTAGAAATATAAACTAAATCATGTTATAGTAAGAATCAAATACTAAGTATATCAAAATGAATTTCGAAGTTGCCAGAAGTGGTACAGTGGCCACAAATGGTACATCTACCCTGCACAGTGTCACTTCGCGTGCTTCCGATGATCGAGTTGGCTGATTTTTCCCAACGTCCGGGTATCTTATTGTCGCGATCGGTGGCAATCGGTTGGGTCAGGGGCGCGTTATCAAGGAGCATTCTCCTTATCGAGTTTTCGGCTAATCCTCAGGGCCGAGTCAATTGCTCTTCATCCCTCACCGTTAATTCCCACTTAAGCCACGATAAAAATAGCGCTCCCGATGCAGTTAAAGAGATTGGCTATCCAAATGAAAATGACCCGAAATTATGATCGATCGATTAATATCGATTCCTCGTATTGGGTATTTTTATTTTCTTCTATTATTTTCCCATTTACTCATAGAGAAATCAAAACCAGATTTCGACTGTCATTTGAAGTCTCTCGCAAAAATATCCCTTAATGCGAATTCATCGTAGAATCAGACATGAAAAAATCAAATCGAAGAAAAAAAATTTGTATAAAAAAGT
Source organism: Goniozus legneri (assembly GCA_003055095.1). Taxonomy (NCBI): domain Eukaryota; kingdom Metazoa; phylum Arthropoda; class Insecta; order Hymenoptera; family Bethylidae; genus Goniozus; species Goniozus legneri. The sequence continues at coordinate 42,141 of NCVS01001803.1, read as the reverse complement.
TATTTGATGAAAATTAAGAACTTTTGTTTGTCTCAATTTCTAGAAATGAATTAAAATGAAAAAGTACAAAAAATAAACATCACGTAATAATTAGATTAAAAAAGTTTTTTGATACCTACCGTTCAATGATTCGATTGAAATGTTCTAGTTGAAACGAGATTCTACCGAGTTTCTTGAATTCTTCGCAGTGAGTTTGCAATTGAGTGAGATTTTATCAAAATTTGATTATGTTGGCAGAATTTACAAGTTGGATAAACATCTGTTCACCTCGAAATGATGAAAAATTTACGAGAAAAATCTGGCAGCTGCGAATGAAGGGAGAGAGAGAGAAGAGAGAGGAAGAGAAGCTCGTCACGCGACGCAGCGAATATTTATTAGATGGACCTCGGGCGCGTGTGTTACCAGTCTCGGAGAACAGACGAATCCATCAGGGTCGGGTGTTCAGAGTTGTCGATGAGAAACGTGTACCGTGCAAATCTGAGATCGAGTATGTGCATATTTGTATCTACTATTTGTATAAATAACTCTTCGATACAATTAAGGGGACATTTATCATTTTCAAACAGCTGTATCTCAGTTAAAAACATTTGAATCGAATAAAACAAGTGATTATTCTACAATTTAAATCTTCCTTTTTAAAATGACCTTCTGTCATTTTAATTCGATTTTATTTGATCATTTTTAGTCGAAATACAATCATTCGGTTATTTTTTTGCTCTTAATTTTTCTGAGAAGTGTAACATTTCTACATAAGTAGTACCGTACCTTTTTTTTTCTTTAATTCCAGTAAGGAAAAGTGATTAAAGGGGTTTTGCTACATCATGAATTGGTTTTAAAAATTATTTAACATAATTTTTAGGTATTTGTATAATTCTGAATCCCCTTCTTTTTAGTTTTAGATCGAATTTTGTCTTCTTAGGGTTCATCATTTTTACGATAGCGTTTCATTTTTACTCACGTCAACCGTTACAATTAGGTACGTAGAGCACATTACACTGAACGATGGCTTTTATGTTTCACTACTGTTGTTCTGATATATCCTGGGTTTACTTAAACAATTACAATATTTTTAAAATAGGACTGGTAAGGACACGAATCTTTAAGCGATGTACAGAACAAAATTTGATGAATCGATTAAATTGATTTAAATTTGAATGTTCTGATTGGTTACATGAATATTGCACATATTATCAGAAGTAATTTAATGAGCTAGGTATACAAGAAGAAATGGTAGAGGCATACTCGACAGAAGTATCCGTCAAATGAGCCTCATCATATGAGTTTTACATATGACTCATTCTTGTTCACATAAAATGTAGTGATCCGATATTATATAACGTTACTTCATCATAATATTTGATTTTCTATCTCAAATTTTTGAATGCTGGCGCTTGTTCACCTAGTTTATCTTACTTATAACACCCAAAACCAGACGATTGTAGACAGAGATCGGCGAAGAAAAATTGAATAACGATTATTTGATTACTTTTGAAATCAGTAATCGGAAACAAAAAAATTAATGATTACTTTTGTACTTTTTACAAGATACTGTTAGAATCAGTTGATTAAAAGATCAAAATACATTTTTATGGAGTCAGAAACAGATTTTCTCTGCTCTACAGCTGCAGACCGTCATTATCTCTAGGTCAAATAGAATTTTTCGAATCTTAATTATTAATATTTTGTTATCAATTACTGATTACAAACGTAATCAATAATATTTTGTACCTGATTACTGATTACAAAAGTGATTATCAATTTTCTGTTGTTTTTTACTGATTACAAAAGTAATCATTAATATTTCGTACCTGATTACTGATTACAAAAGTATTCATTAATATTTTGTACCCGATTACTGATTACAAAAGTATTCATTAATATTTTGTACCTGATTACTGATTACAAAAGTAATTATTAATTTTCTGTTTTTTTTTTTACTGATTACAAAAGATGAAGAGAAAGAGCGTAACAAACACAAAAATTTCGGCGAAATTCGTCGAGTACTTTCCCGCGCTACCGCATTTGAAGGAGCTCTCGCGGTGGCAGGAGGAGGGCGAATTGCCCTGCGGATGTATAAATTCGCGTTCCCTACGAACGATAACAAAGTAAGAACGACGGGACGGCCTTCCGAGGACGTTCGCGCGAGCTGAGTGTCGCGAAAATAACAGGTTGCCAGTTCCGATTTAATTGGCGGTGCGATGTCGCCCCGATCCCGAACCAGTTCTCGCTACTCGGCTCTGGCCTAACTGACCTACACTCGAAACTCGCGTTCACCGTGTTACACCGTACCTCGCATCTCGATGGGCGTCGATTTATTCGTACAAACGCGAGCTCGCAAATTCGCTAACGTGCCGCTAATTTATCCAAGTAGCGAAGAAAACACGAATTAGCAAACTCGCGAATTATCGTCGCGATCGGAGGGATGGGATTAACCCAACGAGTATTTTCAACGTCCTTGACAACGACAGCCAGATTCCTTTAACAGCTGCCAACGGCAAAAGTGTATCGGCATAAATAAATCCTTAATAAGCCGGGATATGCGGTTACGGAAACGCAACCGTTCAAGGCGAGCGTTCTTATTAAGGACGCGCGTTTTCGGAAAAAACGGATGGAGAAAAAAATCTGTGCACGCTGACAACTTGGTTAGCTACGCGTATGCGTGAGCGTTTCATTTTTTTAAATCTTTTGCGATAATGAGTAATCAGGTATTATTTCTATTCCCGGAGCATATCTTGCTCGTGCGGGAATGTGCGTGTACACTGAGGACAAATTTTGTTGAACCAATTATGTAAATATGCATTTCTATACGCGTTAAGACAACATTTCGACAGTCACACTGAAAACAAAAATTAGTTGGAGCTAGTTAATATTTGTTTGAAAATATAGAAATAAATATTTTGTTCGATAAAATGAATTATAACTTGGAATTAAGAAATATTGTTTAGAATAAAATTAGTATCTTCAATCGAAACATACATTTTGTTGAATTTACTTGATATATTAAACGTATACAAACGTTTTTAGTGCAGCTATTATGAATTCATGACTCCAAAGATTTTTCTTTTCGTCTAACAAAGTATCTTTTTGGCAATATAGAATTCCATATTTAATTGTTCCAGGAAAATTTTTTCGCATTTTATCTATGGGAGAAAACAGGAGTAGCACAGGAAAATTAGCACTGAAAACGTTAACGGCGATTTTTCAATTGGAATATGTCAGGAGATGGTTCCTGAGTGTAAATCGAAGTTTTCGTCTCTGGGAAAAGCAAGCGTCAACCGCTATATTGATGAAGGCTTTTTTGCAAATATCTTGTAGCTCGTACTCGTATCCGAAAAAATGAAAAGAACATTTATTGTAGAAATTTATATTTTCTATCATTTTTACTTAAAACATTTTTACCTATAACTCATATATTTCTCGAGATATATTTAAATATACATATTGATTAAAATTTTTATCTAATAAGTCATCAATCATATGAGATGCAATGAAATTGTACAATAATAATAAAACTACTATATCCACTTGAAATTATTTTGCATAAAATTTATGGTTTAAGGTGCAGGGTATCAAATTCAAAGCTAGCACGTACGGTAATGTTGACGTATTCAATAATAGTGGATTATACAACAATAAGTGCATACAAGTGCAACAAAATTGTGCATGAGCTGATACCACATGGTGCATTGACACTGCATTGATGCGCTCGCCTTTCGGCTCGTGCATTAATTCACACGAATAAAACAGATTTAAATACGCATATGTATACATATAGTATGTATTTACATATGTTTAAAGTATATTTTGGGGAAAGTCGGGTAGTCTCAGATGTTTATGTTATTGAAAAAGAAACATGAACAATTACGTAACTCAAGAAAAATGTTACAAAAAAATAAAAATAATATAACTTCGTTTGAATTTAATAATCAATATTATTATTTTCGTAAATCTTTGTGTTTTTTTTTTATTCATTTTTCACATTATTTTGAACAAAACAGTAATCAATGTCTTTGAGGGGATTTACTAAACCGATTTAAAAGTCATTTGAAAAGAAATTAATTAAATCGTGCACGAAGTATTATAAACCAGTAATGATAGACTCTAATTATAAATACCTATCAATCGAAAGAGTAGAAATGAAAAGAAATGTAAAAACAGAAAGATTGAATAATGCATGAATAAATGCATCAAATCAAAGATTGAATAAAACTTTCTATCCTCTCGACCTGTAATTGCTTTTTATTTAAGATCATGAAATAATTGGAGTATTCACCATAGCTCATAATATATCCAATCGTTTTACATTCGATGCGGCTGAAAACGATTAAAGGAAAAAAAACTCATCGTTACGAGAGTGATAGGAATAACGTTTCAGAAAGACTTTCCCAAGCTCGACAGTGCTCGGTCAAGTACTCGTCGAACCCTCATAGAAGAGTGTGCGAATACGTCGGTCGTTACAATAACGGCGCTGCGGTGTTGTTGAGTGCCCTCGATAAAAGTAATCAACCTTTCACCGATTTTTCGTTCGATAGATTTTCGTGAATTTATATACACACTTCCCCCATCGTTGCACCGAGTGCTCGAGTCAACTCGAGTGGAAAAATACTATCTGTGACGTAACGAGGAACGTTTTTACGAATTATTTATCTAATATATCGTTTATTTGACTGGATAAATAAACGGGGAACATGGACACTCGATGAATGAAAATTCCGACGGGCCATCGACCACCGAGCTCGGTGTATTCGTGTAATTGATCGTATGAGAATCGTCAGGTAGGGTTCCATTGACGTCCTTGAACGATCGATCGAATCACCGTGGATTTTTTTACGTCGCCTCGATCGCCCATCGATCAAAACTCTATCTCCCGATCATCTCGAGGTGTTCCACACAACTCTGTGTACGCATAGAAAATCCTTGGCTCGTCGCTGAATTAATATATTTCAATTTCGTGGGGCAAAATGGGCACCCTGAAATTTTTCATCAATAATTTAAATTTTATTTAAGTTTAGATAATTTAAACAAAATATCGTATTGTGCCGGTTTTTATTTCGTAAAAGATAAATTAACTAAATTAATAATAAATAATTTCAATTATGTGCCTTAATGGAAAATTTGGATTTTTTTATTTTAATGGATACAGCTCCCCTAGTAGAAATGAAATCGAGTTTTTAGCCAGCAACTGGCCAGTTTTACTAGATATCAACAAAAAAATGACGACTTTGAATAAAGCTGACAGCTTTCAGGGTATCAAAATTGTTATTGTGTTATTATAATTGTGATTATGTTACTGGATATGTTCACTGCCTACTCACTAGATTTGATTGCTGGCCAGTTTCTAGACTTAATCAAGTAAAACTTGATTCATTTCTACTAGGGTCATCGATGTTGAATAACAAATAAGGGCATGTAAAGTATGTCGAGTGAAATAACCATTTTTTGTTTGAGGTGCCCATCTTGTCCCTCCTTCCCTTATTTGGGAGTGAATTTTAAAAAAAGTTAGTACGTAGAAAAATATCAACCCCTGTCGCGTGAATGAATTCCGTTTCATCGCGGGAATTCAGCCGAATAATACGAAATCGTATTGCGTACAAGGGAAAGAAAAAAATACAATATCGAGGTTGAGAATCTCGAAGGAGACATCGATCCCACTGATTGAAAAAACCGAGCGATTTCGTGGTCTTATTGTGCCACTTATTGTGACTCGTGTGGCAATTTTCGACACCGAAATTCACGTGCGTATCGAATTACCTCGACAAAATTCTAATCCGGAAGTTCGACGTTCGGTCAAGTGAAAATATAAAAATATTTTCGGGAGTTTCCCCGCATTTAATCGGTGTCCGATTACGAAAAGATTTGCCCACTCCCGAACGGATTATAAATTCGAAGGTGCACACGGCTGATCCCGGCATGGGAAGCCCGTTTTCATTGAAATCGCGTACCCCAGCCTCAAGGATTACTCCACCGAATGCAAATGCGTCACGGGCCTCTTTAAAGCGTGCTCAGCCTTTCTTGGTTTCGATTTTAACAAACTACGTAGGACGATCTTGGACGGGAAATATACTCCAGCTCATAACCGATATTTTGAGGACAGGAGGAAGCGATATACGGGTTATTTGAGGACTCGAGGATGCTTCTTTTATTCTCTAATGCATTCATTGCACAATGTAACACCCCTTCTCCTTCCCTCATCTTCGAGTGCTTGAGAGAATGCCGAAGCACCTTCCACGAGATTATAATAGCACTTCGCGCAAAGAAGAATGGGACCGATTGGCGCAGTTTCGATTTAAAAACCTCGCCCTTCGTCGCGCAAAACGTAATAGTTGTTTCGCGGATAAATTTAACGAAAGAATTCGACAGAATATCTTTCTCTTTCCATCTACGAATTACACATTATTTACAAACGAATGAAGATGTACAATTAGTGTACAATTTAAGGAAGTTGAGGCATTACTTAAAAATAATAAAAAAATCTTTTCTGATAGCTTATTTAATTTAGAAACTTTTTGTAAAATTTCGAACAAAAATTGACTTGAAGCGTTGCATTTAATCCTATATAAAATTTTGACAAGTTTAGAGCACATATTGATTTATAATAATTCAAAAAATAATGCCAATGATGCCAAAATTAGATATGTTATAAAGCAATATTTTCTGCATATATTTTAACAGTTTTTCTGACTTGATTAGGAAACTTTTAGATAATTAACTTCAAGCTTGAATATTTGTTGACATAAAATCTAGTGACAGTCGTGACGTCAGGTTTGAAACTAAATTGTTGACAATTCAAATGTTTGAGATTATGTACATATCGTATCAAACTAAAACTAAAAATAATCTCATAAATAATTTTATACCTTGTCGAATTTTTGAATTTCATTTATTCATATAAATATCAAAACTGAAACATTTTTAAATAAATAGCTGTCAAAAAATAGTTTTTCTGTCAAACTTCTGAATCATATACATCTTGACTATGTTTCATATTTTATTCTCTAGTTTTGATACAACTGTACTGCCTAAACTATACTTTAATATAATCGTTTTATCCTTTCATATTTTAAAACGATTATATGTCACTTTGATAATATTTGGTTCTAGAATTTAACAATTATACAAAATCTATTTTCACATAATTGTATTAATGCATAATTCTGCATACTTAATCATTCATAATTATGCATAATTAATCAATTTCAGCATAAAAAAAATGATGGATCGAGATAAAATTATATCAACATCGCACACTTTCTACATTTTCTTTGCTTGATTTAATCCTACATTATTATTTAATTAATAAATGTTATGAAATATAATTTATATACAGAAAATAAAAATTTTTTAAAGTTACTTAATATTTATTTGAAAAATAAAAAATCAATATTTTGTTCAATGAATTGAACGAACAACAACAACAATAACAATCAAACATTAACATTTTGTTATGTCATAACAATGAAATATTAATTAGAATAAAATTAATATTCTTAACTCTTACAAATAGGTATTTCGTTCAATAATTCTAATATCTATTCGAACGTATACGAATAAATGTTGAGTGAATTGAAAAATTTTAATTTTTATTGACAATATTTGGTAGTAGAATTTAACAATTACACAAAATTTATTTTTACATAATCATATTAATGGATAATTCAGCATACTCAATCATTCATAATCATGCTTAATTAATCAATTTCAGTATCAAAAAAATTATGTTGGATCAAGATAAAATTATTTGTGGACAATGGACACAATAATCACACAATGTTCACAATGTCACTGGACATCTATAGAGAACTGATTTATGTTGTGTTATTGCCTCTCTTAACGTGTATATATTTCATTTTTCGATATTTTAATAGCGACATGTAAAATTTGACCCTTCTAACGTTATTGTAGCCATGCGTTTCAAAAATCAGCTAATTTTCGTGAATACAGAAAAAATCCGTTAATTCCATCCCCAATAGGTGCCTAAAACACCGGTATAGATGTTTGTGCTTTCGTCGGGTGGCGAGATCTTTGCGCGTTTACGGAATTGAGAGAAATGATTTTGATGGGTCATTAGAGGTCGATTCGATGACTATAAAACTGTCCGCACGCGACGGGGACGTTCCTCGTTAGTATGCATTGTCGCGAAAACAGCTCGGTTCGTTCGGACAACTGTGGACTGTACACACGCCGGCCAGAGAGAGGAAATATATCTCGCATCTGCGTGCCTAAACGAACTGAGCGGAGGACCACGTGTATAGGAACAATTTACGGGCTGGTGAGGGTGCTCACCTTTTTCTCAATTTCGCCGTGAAATACCGTAAAGAAAAAAGTTTGTGAAAAAATACACGCGATGCAAAACTTCGATAAGTAGTGATAAATGATTATAGGTCGATCGAAAAAAGTGACATCGGCGAGGTGTACGTAAACGATCGATAGTTCTCGAGTAAGACTACACTGAAAAAAAAATACCAAAATATGCTATCCATGAGAATAAGTTTATTGATTTAAAAAAAAATTTGGTAAAAACGAACCATGAATTTGAAATAGTAACAAGTAATATAATATATTTTTTATTTAATTCCATTTTTGATTTATATATTAATTTTATTTATCCATTATTATGTTAAATAGTAGAGATAAAATTTGCATTAAAATACAATGGTTGTTTTTAAAAACAATGACGCAATATTATATAATTTTTGTCAGCTTTTGATGTAACACTTAGTGGTTTAAAATCAAATAAATTATCATAACTTATAATAGAACAAACTGGCAGTAAATTTATGACTTCATGAACATGTTCATGTACTTGAAATGTCGATTTAAGTTTTTGATAAATAAAAAATGGCGTACCATTTCGAGTAGAAATAAATTTAATGAGTCCAAACACTGGCTCATTATTATTTTCATTTGTACATATTTTAAAGGGTAAAATACCAATATTGTTAAATCTAAAATACTTAAGTAAAAGTATACCGCGAACGAGAATACTCGGATAAAAAATATTCTGTATTTTGATAGAAAAATACTTCTTTTTTAGTGTATCTTCTGTAACTTTCGTCGGGATCTCGTACTTTTGCAGACGGCTGGTATTTTTTTTTTTTCATGCCGCAACAATGAGGCACTGAAGTGTCTTTAGCGAACACAGTAGCGCAGTATTGAATGGTCGGTGCTCACAAATGCGCAGCGGGGCGTCGCCTCCTCTCCGTCCACGTCCATCTCGCTCGCTCCTTCGTATGGGCTCACTCGAGATTCGCTACTCGATATGAATGTCGAGGCCGGCTAGAAAAAATAATGTCGGCTAACTGGCTGCGAGTAATCGTGCTTCCGGTCAATACTTTCCTGATCCGTTGGGGAACTTAATATGTTTATTGCTGTGAGAATGTTCCGCTCGTATAGGTAGTAGATTGTGATCTGGTGATTTTTATCCTCCCATAGGAGCAACGAGCGAGAGCGAGACGGAGAGCGATCGACCCTCGCGAAGCGGCGACTTTTATTCTTCTGGTTTTTTTGGCTTATTAACAATCCACCGCTTGCTCTTCTTTCATCTACCAATTCGTGCATTCCCTCGGAGCGATTAAAACATTGACGAAAAAATACAATGTAATTGGAATTATTTTAGGGTAGAGGGGGGCAAAACGGGGTACTTAAGAAACCGTTATGATTTCAAGGTTTTGAATACATTGAATCTTATTGTTTTCAATGGTAATTAAAGGAAATTAATCGAAAAAAATTTACGGGCAAAATAGGATTAATTTTTATCAATTTTTTTAAATGTTTCATCTTGCCCCACCTACCCTAAAAATGTTTATAAAATTTGTAAAGTACATTTTATCCCCTTCCCGTTCAAAAAAAAGAAAAAAATAAAAATAAAAAATAAAAAAATCAAATGCATAAAACCTGTCACATACTTACAGTGAATAAGTTATTGTAGGTCACAGAGAAAGCTATTCTTTTATTGTGATGACTTATTGTATAGATTTTCATTGAAACTACTTTATTCTTCAATAAAATTTGAAAATTAAATTCTAAAAACTATGTGAAAGTAGTCGTAATCGTCTGAAAATAATGTTAGTGAATATGATAACTATATTAATAATTGTTACGAAATATAATTTATATATATACAGCAAATAAAAATTCTTTAAAATTACTTAATATTTATTTGAAGGATAAGAAATCAATATTTTATTCTATGAATTAAATGATTATTAATAACAACGAAATATAGAATAAAATTAATATTCTTTATTCAAACAAATATTTCGTTCAATAACTCTGATATCTATTTGAACGTATGCGAATAAATGTTGAGTGCATTGACAAATTTTCAGCGTAGTTGTCAAAATTGACTTGTAATCGTTCTCCTTACTATAGCAATATAGTTATTGCAATGCAAGAACATAATTGAGATATTTTCAACAATGTTTTTAGTTGCAGCAACTAATTTTTTCTTTAATTATTAGTAAAAAAATAAATCTTAATAAAAAAAATGATAAATAAAAAATAAATAATAAATAATAATAATAATAAATTCAACAATAAAATGGAAAATATCGATCCTGATAATAGATACTCGACGATCCTTCAAGTAATAATGCTTTACTTATGTTCATCGGCTATGTTCAGACATGTTCGATCGAATTAATGGCGGGCGTAGTGCAACGGAAAAATTCATCCGATCGATTAACAAATTGATCCAGACAAAACGTATTTGCTGCACTGGATTCTGTGTTATTTATTTATGAAAACCTTCAACGAACAATAAGTATATTTTCAATTGAATACAGAAAAACAGTTGTACTTTGGCTAAATATTTTGCTCGTATTGACAGGTAACCTATTATCGCTATTTTGAACATTTATTTCGCTATTTCATTATTTGCTGCAGTGAATTCTGTGTTATTTATTCATAAAAACCTTCAACGAACAGCAAGTAACAATATTTTTAACCGAATTGTACAGAGAAACAGCTGTACTTAGGTTAAATATTTTGCTCGTATTGTCAGGTAACCTATTATCGCTATTTTGAACATTTATTTCAATACTTGTATAGATCGTTATTTACGAATTATTATTTTTAGTACTTTTTTTTATTCTCCTGCGAGGAAAACGGTTTTGAGAAGAGATACGAGGAAAGAAAATCAATATCGCGATATGGAATCTACGTTACCGACGGGCAGTGTTATCGAGTGGAGGTAAGTCTGCCTTATCTTCCAACAAATATATTACGTCATCTATATGACTTATAAATGTATGTTCATGCAAAATATATAATTGTAAAAATCAAATTTGTGCAACATGACATTCTTTATTTCGTTACAGAATCGAAATGATACAACGTATCGAAAAGACAGTTCTCGCTATGATAAACATCATAAATTTTGGCCGTTTACCAGCATTTTCGTACAACGATCGGTGTGTAAATTTTGCGTCGAAGCAAAGTACAGACAAATTTCTACTAATGATGTCGATAATGTCGGTGTCGCATCGCTTGCTGATTACGAACCAAACAATGACCCGTCGTGGGCTCTATTATCATCTGAAAAAGGAACCTACAATCGGTTTAGTACCTTCGCAAAAATTCGTGAACGAGTCGATAACTAACGTAGCGAAGATACTAAATTGTCCATCGTGGAAATTGAGTACGATTTATTATAATAAATCAAAAAATAAAATAATAATATAATAATTTATAAAATGGTTTATACTATATTAACTATTTTTAACAAAATTGGACAAATTTTAATCGTGATTATTTTCAGACGTGGTCTCCACATCGAAAGGATTGGTAGCTGGGAACATGCTGATTCGCATGTCGAACGATCGTGTTGTAAATTGTACAGTACCTGGCGGTGCACTCATTCCTCACACCATTACAGACACCACTTCTATGGAAACAAAAGCGAATTTCGCCCTTGTGGTGGAGAAAGATACGGTTTTTCATTTACTGTTGCAGGAAAAGTGTACAGAGCTGTTGAATTGTATTTTGATAACTGGAAAAGGATACCCAGACGTAGCTACTAGAACACTAGTAAAATATCTTGCCAAGAAAGTTGATATGCCAATATACATTTTAGTAGACGCCGATCCATTCGGGATAGAAATAATGTTGTGCTATCGGTATGAAATCGTATATTTTTTCTAACTTTTTATATTACATGTAAGAACTTCGGTTACTTTTATTTTTCTATATATTGATTCAGATTCGGATCGAAGAGTCTTCGCGAAGAGAATAGCGTCTTGGCTTGCGATAAAGTGCGGTGGCTAGGGATTCATCCGTCGGAATTGACAGCTTTGAGAGTAGAAGTGACGCCACTCACGAGACTCGATTTATCAAAAATGACGTCGATCGAAAATCGATTTCACACGATCGGAGAAATGACACGAGAAATGAAAATAATGCGCAAGGGCAAGGCCGACATAGACTCCGTGTCGCGCATTTCCAAAAATTTTTTGACCAATACGTATCTACCCTACAAAATCAAAAGTAAATGTTACTATTGAGGCTACTCGATTGTTACACTGAGAAAAAAATCTGTTGAATTAAATATTCATTTCTATACTGTCAAGATGGCATTTTGACACTTCAATAAAATAATCGTTCAATCTAACAATTTGTTAAATCTGATAAATTTTCCACTCAATTGATTTTTCTTTTCATCTAACAAAATAGAATTGCAATATAGAATTTCATATTGATTTAACAAAAATTTTTCTCAGTGCACCTATCAAACATGTTTCTCCATTTGATTAAAAACCATAACAAAAAATAAAATTAGTCGACTTCATCCTGTATGCTTGAACTTATTTCTTACCATTTTGTGGACTGATTTTGTTATCGCAACTGTCATTGCAGTCATCCAGGTTTATTATTTCCGGTATTTTCCGATAAGAGCCCAGGCACTCCACGCTAGACTCGCTAGATGATGATCGGAGCGACCAAGAGCCGCATTTTTCCATTATTTTTCGTATTTGCTTGCAAGTTTTCGAACGAGTTGCGTATGGGTGATAATATAACCTTCCACAGAAAATTTAGTCCGTTAAATTTTCTGCAGATGTACATAAAAATTACTTACCGGTTTTTCTGCTCGGGAGAACAAACTTTTTTTATTTTATATTTCGATTGTTTCTTATACTTTTTATTTTCCATTCTCGTTACATTTAATTTTCGAGGTTAAGATAGAATATCGATAAACCAAATTTATATTCTTGACTTGTTGAATTCTCGATGGCATATCGATATTCAACGCTTTTTTATATGGAATGCCTCTAACGATGGATTTAACGAAATGAGAGGTTCCGAAAGCCAGATTATTGGATTTCATTTATGATTGACTTTGATTTTATCACGATGTCAATTCACGTTGTAATAACTGTCACCATGACGTTGACATCGGTCGAATGCAAAATACTTTTATAGAGAAATATAATGACGACTATAAAATTTTGTAGAAAAATAAATCGGAGTAATACTTACACTGATCATAAAAATTAAATTTAAACTTAAGTTTAAAATGAAATTTGTATCTTTAATTTGAATAAATATTTTGTTGAATCTTCTCGATATTTATTTGAACGTATGCAAATAATTAAGTGGATTCAGCAGATTTTAATTTTTGGTGTGAGGGTAAATTATTATACAAATATTCAGGTAATGTAACAGTTTATTGAAAACACTTTGTTTGCTCGATAATCGAGCCGAGCCTCGCAGATATTAAAAAACGCAGAGTCTTAATAACATGATTATCTCGTAGGTGTAATGTAGAAGTACTACCGCCATATCCGCGAAATCGCACGCGAGGAATCGATGTGCCTCGGCAAACCAATAATCGTTTTAATCGGAATTTCAGGATCACAACTTTTCCGATCGCTACGCCATATCGAGACGAATATCGCTGACACGTCTTGTTCCACGACTTTTATACAACGTCAACAACTTACGACTTCGATAGATTATAAATGTAAAATTGACTGTTCATTGATCGTGGCGCGTTTATTTTCTAATTATCATTATTTAATCGCGTCGTCGAAAAAGACGTACACTATTAATTATCATCTCTGAATCAATTTTCTTCCTCTCCAAATTGAGTTCCCAATTTCGAAATACATTTTGGTCGATTTCGCGAATATCTTAATCGCAGGTCCGTGCGAATATCGGTGGCTGTCGATTGGAGCCTCTGTGCTCGCGTCGCGAGTGTCCTTTTGGGAAACAATAACCGAGCGCGCATGTATCGAATTTTTCTCGTTCATATATGTATATATGTATATGTACCATATGTACTAAGTATACATATTAGACTGGTTCAAAAAAAATAAATTTTTTTTCCTGAATAGCATTGATATACATTCAAAAAGATGTAAAAATATGCCAGTGAAAATTTCAGCTCTTAATATTAATATTTAGATATTAATATTTAGTATAATTTTGTGCCAAATACATAGTACAAGTGTACTGGCATAACCATTAAGTATATATATGCGAAAGTTGTGAAAATTTATTAATACTTGTGAATCACTGCTAATTCCATAAATTATAAAATTTCTAAAAAAATTTCACGGTATTCAATAATAAGTTAATTTTTCACCCCTCATTTTTCACAACTTTCGTATATATATTCGATAGTCATGCCAGTACATTTATACTATGTATTTGGCACGGAATTATACTGAATTTCCTGAAAAAATTTCCATGAATTTGTCTTTGAGGTCGAATAACTTTTGAATGACTCAGTTTATCGAAAAACGACAAGAGAGACTTTTTGTAGAGCCTCCAATTTTCTACTAAATATGTTAGTTTCGTTTGAATCCATCTATTGGTTTGGATGTTACAAGATTCCGAAAATAAAAGGAATTTTCTAATGTTATTTAAATGGAGCATAGAAAATCGCGATGAAAGTCTAAATATTATTATTAAGAGCTAAAATTTTCACTGGCATCTTTTTACATCTTTCTAAAGATATATCAATGTGACTTTTGAGGGGAAAAATTTTAATTTTTTTAAACCAGTCTAATACATGTATATAAAATGAACCTTATTTTACCAACATCAGATGCAGGTTACGATTTCGAGGTGGAGCGAATTTTTCCTAAACCTCCTGCTCTCTTGAAGAGTGTCTCAGTCTCTAAAAACCACCTCGAATAAAACCCCAGCCTCGCCATTCGCTGTAAGTAATTCCATTTCTAGACGTACGAAAGCGGCAACATCGATCGGAATTGCGAATACCACGCGCGCACATGACCCACACGAAATTCGTTCACTTATATGCAAAGAGAGCTTCCCTCTATCCGATGTTTTTTCAACAACGAATTATTTTTTATACACAAAGAGCTGCTTCGTTTTTTTTTTGTAAGACACGTAGAAACATTCACTACACATCGACGGAAAACTGGGCGGTACCCCCACCCAACTCGACCCACGTTATATCTTGCGCGTTAGGCCGTTCAAGACAATTTCCCTACACTCGAAACACACACAGTGAGAGACATCGTCGTAAAGAGAGAGAGAGAGAGAGAGAGAGAGAG